>JAXIVJ010011391.1:0-43735 GCA_036785665.1 Chirona hameri
GTCCAGCATACTCTGCCGGGAGACGGGGGAGACGTGAGAAACGGGAGGAGACCGGGAGACGGGGGAGACGGGGGAGACGGGGAGACGTGAGAGACGTGAGAGACAGGAGACGGGGAGACGAGGAAGGTACGGAGGGACGGGGGAGACGGGGAGACGGGGAGACGGGGAGACGGGGAGAGGCGGTAAGACGGGGAGAGGCGGGGAGATGGGCAGACGGGGAGACGGGCAGACGGGCAGACGGGCAGACTGGCAGACGGGGGAGACGGGGAGACGGGAGACGGGAAGAGGCGGGAAGACGGAGAGAGGCGGGGAGACGGGGAGAGGCGGTAAGACGGAGAGAGGCGGTAAGACGGGGAGAGGCGGTAAGACGGGGAGAGGAGGGGATACGGGGAGAGGCGGTAAGACGGGGAGAGGCGGGGAGACGGGGAGAGGCGGGGAGACGGGGAGAGATGGTAAGACGGGGAGAGGTGGTAAGACGGGGAGAGGCGGGGAGGCGGGGAGACGGGGAGAGGCGGGGAGACGGGGAGAGGCGGTAAGACGGGGAGAGGCGGGGAGACGGTGGGATGGGGGAGAGACGGAGAGATTGATTCTTGCTCGCTAGAACTTAACGTAGAAACACACTCGCTGAAACTGAATGTAAAAACAATATGTGGACGATGAAAGAAAGCCATGTGTCTAACCATAATAACACGCCGGGAAAACAAGTAAAATCAACAGAACACATCTCACCCAAGATCACGGAATACCGTATCGTATCTTATACAATGTACATACTTCTCCAGCGAGCACTGCACATTATGGGTGATAGTGTCTTACCCAGGCGGGACGGGACACCAGAGGTCACCGGTCACATGGGACGGGACACCAGCCCTTCAAGCAGTGGCTCAACATACGTCAACGCCTTGATCAAGATACATGACAATCGCCTGCGCCTTAACCAGTGTGCCGCCGGCCGTTACCTGTTCCTGTTCGAGCTGTTGCACGGCGCCGTCCAGCTTGGTCTTGCCCTGCTGCAGGTCGCGCTCCGTGCCGGACAGCACGTCCAGCTCGGCCTGCACCTGGGAGGAGACCTCGCGCACCCGACGGCGCACCTTGTCCTGCACGGCCGACAGCAGTGAGGCGCGGATGTGCTCCTCGCCGATGGTGGCGCTGGCGTCACGGGCCGGCTGCGGCTGAAGACAGAGGTCATCAGAGGTCATACGGGACGGGACGGGACACCATCCAGGTCACCGGTCACACGGGACGGGACACCATTCAGAGGTCACCGGTCACACGGGACGGGACACCATCCAGAGGTCACCGGTCACACGGGACGGGACACCATCCAGAGGTCACCGGTCACACGGGACGGGACACCATCCAGAGGTCACCGGTCACATGGGACGGGACACCATCCAGAAGTCACCGGTCACATGGGACGGGACACCATCCAGAGGTCACCGGTCACACGGGACGGGACACCATCCAGAGGTCACCGGTCACATGGGACGGGACACCATCCAGAGGTCACCGGTCACACGGGACGGGACACCATTCAGGTCACCGATCACACGGGACGGGACACCATCCAGAGGTCACCGGCCACATGGGACGGGACACCATCCAGAGGTCACCGGCCACACGGGACGGAACACCATTCAGGTCACCGATCACACGGGACGGGACACCATCCAGAGGTCACCGGTCACACGGGACGGAACACCATCCAGAGGTCACCGGTCACATGGGACGGGAACAACAGCGGTCACAGGTCACATGGGACGGGACACCATCCAAAGGTCACCGGTCACACGGGACGGGACACCAGAGATCACCGGTCACATGGGACGGGAACAACAGCGGTCACAGGTCAAATGGGACGGGACACCATCCAGAGGTCACCGGTCACACGGGACGGGACACCAGAGGTCACCGGTCACATGGGACGGGACACCAGAGGTCACATGTCACATGGGACGGGACACCAGCTAGGTCACCGGTCACATGGGACGGGACACCATCCAGAGGTCACCGGTTACACGGGACGGGACACCAGAGGTCACCAGTCACATGGGACGGGACACCAGAGGTCACCGGTCACATGGGCCGGAACACCATCCAGAGGTCACCGGTCACATGGGACGGGACACCATCCAGAGGTCCCCGGTTACACATGGGACGGGAACAACAGCGGTCACAGGTCACATAGGGCGGACTAGTGTGGAGGCGATGATGGCAGTCGACAGCAATCAATCGCAGCATTCAATCACGATAACAAAGTAACTGTAAAATCAAAATGCATCAACCTGACATAGAATGCTGATTCGAGGTTGAAGTGCGCCGCAGTCTGACATGGCAGCGGAAATCTATAGAATCCACAGCATCGATGGTCACCGCTAGAACAGAACGGCTACCGGACCGGCAGACTTGCAAAGGACATGTCAAAATGGACACTGAACCATTCTGGCCGAGTTCGAACACAGCTACCGTACGGTACAGTACCTACCTGTGACGGCGTGGGGTACGGAGGGTATGGTGTGTTGGCCGCAGCTCCCGGGTACGGCGGGTAGGGTGTGGGGTAGGCAGGCCGCGCCGGCGGCTGGACTGGGTACGGCATGGTCGGCTGAGCCGGGTACGGGTAGGACGGTTCCGCGGCCTGGTAACCTGGGGGCACATCCCCACACAGCCCGGTCAGAGGACGGACATATGGTCGGCTGAGCCGGGTACGGGTAAGACGGCTCCGCGGCCTGGTAACCTGGCGACACATCCCCACACAGCCCGGTCAGAGGAGGGACAGATGGTCGGCTGAGCCGGGTACGGGTAGGACGGCTCCGCGGCCTGGTAACCTGGCGGTCGGAGGAGGGACAGATGGTCGGCTGAGCCGGGTACGGGTAGGACGGCTCCGCGGCCTGGTAACCTGACGGTACATCCCCACACAGCCCGGTCAGAGGAGGGGCAGAGCGGACCCGTAAGACTGCTACATCAGACAGTAAATACGATACGAAGTTGATGTTGTTACAATGGTTAACTCAGCATGAAAAGAAGGCACCAAACAAAATGTGGACATGAATACTAACGATAGTCAATATCGCCATCCACAATATCACCCAAACACAAATGAAAGAAAACACATCAAACAGATATTTCCAGTGTGCTGCTCACCACAGCCAACAAAACAAAACAACAGCTTCGTGAGAAGATAGCGGCTTACCCTGCTGGCCGCCGTAGGCCGGGTACGGGCGGGCGTTCTTGGGACGTGCGAACACCGGCGGAACCTCACTGAAGATGATTACCAGAACCTGAATCAGGCCCAGCAGGTCCGACGACGCCTGCAACATAGACAACAGAGACAGTCAGAGCAGAGACCATCAGGCCGACATCTGTAACAGAGTCAGAGACAGTCGGCCCGGTTCGGCGAGGGCTACGGCACTAGACCAGACAACAGGCTCCATTCAGCCTGACCCGAGGCGTCAGACGGCAGAGCGAGGGTTGGAGACGAAATGAGCTGAACTCGGAGAAGGGATCGGGGGAGCAGCACGACATCACGGGTTGGAGACGGGATGAACAGCTGAACTCTGACACAACCAGACCTGTCAACCATCACAATACAATACACAATACATCAGACAGAGGACCGGTCAACCATCACAATACAATACACAATACATCAGCCGGAGGACCTGTCAACATCACAATACAATACACAATACATCAGACAGAGGACCGGTCAACCATCACAATACAATACACAATACATCAGACGGAGGACCGGTTAACCATCACTATACAATACACAATACCATCACAATACAATACACAATACATCAGACAGATGACCTGTCAACATCACAATACACAATACATCAGACAGAGGACCGGTCAACCATCACAATACAATACACAATACATCAGACAGAGGACCGGTCAACCATCACAATACAATACACAATACATCAGACGGAGGACCGGTTAACCATCACAATACAATACACAATACCATCACAATACAATACACAATACATCAGACAGATGACCTGTCAACATCACAATACACAATACATCAGACAGAGGACCGGTCAACCATCACAATACAATACACAATACATCAGACAGAGGACCGGTCAACCATCGCAATACACTACACAATACATCAGATAGAGGACCTGTCAACCATCACAATACAATACACAATACATCAGACAGAGGACAGGTCAACCATCACAATACAATACACAATACATCAGACAGAGGACCTGTCAACCATCACAATACAATACACAATACACCAGACAGAGGACCTGTCAACCATCACAATACAATACACAATACATCAGACAGAGGACAGGTCAACCATCACAATACAATACAAAATACATCAGACAGAGGACCTGTCAACCATCACAATACAATACACAATACATCAGACGGAGGACCGGTTAACCATCACTATACAATACACAATACCATCACAATACAATACACAATACATCAGACAGATGACCTGTCAACATCACAATACACAATACATCAGACAGAGGACCGGTCAACCATCACAATACAATACACAATACATCAGACAGAGGACCGGTCAACCATCACAATACAATACACAATACATCAGACGGAGGACCGGTTAACCATCACAATACAATACACAATACCATCACAATACAATACACAATACATCAGACAGATGACCTGTCAACATCACAATACACAATACATCAGACAGAGGACCGGTCAACCATCACAATACAATACACAATACATCAGACAGAGGACCGGTCAACCATCGCAATACACTACACAATACATCAGATAGAGGACCTGTCAACCATCACAATACAATACACAATACATCAGACAGAGGACAGGTCAACCATCACAATACAATACACAATACATCAGACAGAGGACCTGTCAACCATCACAATACAATACACAATACACCAGACAGAGGACCTGTCAACCATCACAATACAATACACAATACATCAGACAGAGGACAGGTCAACCATCACAATACAATACAAAATACATCAGACAGAGGACCTGTCAACCATCACAATACAATACACAATACATCAGACGGAGGACCGGTTAACCATCACTATACAATACACAATACCATCACAATACAATACACAATACACCAGACAGAGGACCGGTCAACCATCACAATACAATACACAATACACCAGACAGAGGACCTGTCAACATCACAATACAATACACCAGACAGAGGACCTGTCAACATCACAATACAATACACAATACACCAGACAGAGTACCTGTCAACAATCACAATACAATACACAATACATCAGACAGAGGACCTGTCAACATCGCAATACAATACACAATACATCAGCCGGAGGACCTGTCAACATCACAATACAATACACAATACCATCACAATACAATACACAATACATCAGACAGAGGACCTGTCAACCATCACAATACAATACACAATAAATCAGACGGAGGACCTGTCAACATCACAATACAGTGCAAAATACATCAGACAGAGGACCGGTCAACCATCACAATACAATACACAATATATCAGATGGAGGACCTGTCAACATCACAATACAGTACACAATACATCAGATGGAGGACCGGTCAACCATCACAATACAATACACAATACCATCACAATACAATACACAATACATCAGACGGAGGACCGGTCACACAACCAGACCGGTCAACCATCACAATACAATACACAATACATCAGACGGAGGACCTGTCAACATCACAATACAGTACACAATACATCAGACGGAGGACCGGTCAACCATCACAATACAGTACACAATACATCAGACGGAGGACCGGTCAACCATCACAATACAATACACAATACCATCACAATACAATACACAACACATCAGACGGAGGACCGGTCACCCATCACAATACAATACACAATACATCAGACGGAGGACAGGTCACACAACCAGACCGGTAAACCATCACAATACAATACACAATACATCAGACGGAGGACCTGTCAACATCACAATACAATACACAATACATCAGACAGAGGAACGGTCAACATCACAATACAATGCACAATACATCAGACAGAGGACCTGTCAACAATCACAATACAATACACAATACATCAGACAGAGGACCGGTCAACCATCACAATACACAATACATCAGACGGAGGACAGGTCACACAACCAGACCTGTCAATCATCACAATGCACTACACAATACATCAGACAGAGGACCGGTCAACATCACAATACAATACACAATACATCAGACAGAGGACCGGTCAACCATCACAATACAATACACAATACACCAAACAGAGGACCTGTCAACCATCACAATACAATACACAATACACCAGACAGAGGACCGGTCAACCATCACAATACAGTACACAATACATCAGACGGAGGACCGGTCACACAACCAGACCGGTCAACCATCACAATACAATACACAATACATCAGACGGAGGACCTGTCAACATCACAATACAGTACACAATACATCAGACGGAGGACCGGTCAACCATCACAATACAGTACACAATACATCAGACGGAGGACCGGTCAACCATCACAATACAATACACAATACCATCACAATACAATACACAATACATCAGCCGGAGGACCTGTCAACATCACAATACAATACACAATACATCAGACAGAGGACCGGTCAACCATCACAATACACAATACATCAGACGGAGGACAGGTCACACAACCAGACCTGTCAATCATCACAATGCACTACACAATACATCAGACAGAGGACCGGTCAACCATCACAATACAATACACAATACATCAGACGGAGGACCTGTCAACATCGCAATACAATACACAATACATCAGACAGAGGACCGGTCAACCATCACAATACAATACACAATACATCAGACAGAGGACCTGTCAACAATCACAATACAATACACAATACACCAGACAGAGGACCTGTCAACATCACAATACAATACACAATACATCAGACAGAGGACCGGTCAACTATCACAATACAATACACAATACATCAGACAGAGGACCGGTCAACCATCACAATACAATACACAATACATCAGACAGAGGACCTGTCAACATCACAATACAATACACAATACATCAGACAGAGGACAGGTCAACCATCACAATACAATACACAATACATCAGACGGAGGACAGATCACACAACCAGACCGGTCAACCATCACAATACAATACACAATACATCAGACGGAGGACCTGTCAACATCACAATACAATACACAATACATCAGACGGAGGACCGGTCAACATCACAATACAATGTACAATACATCAGACAGAGGACCTGTCAACAATCACAATACAATACACAATACATCAGACAGAGGACCGGTCAACCATCACAATACACAATACATCAGACGGAGGACAGGTCACACAACCAGACCTGTCAATCATCACAATACAATACACAATACATCAGACGGAGGACCTGTCAACATCACAATACAATACACAATACATCAGACGGAGGACCGGTCAACATCACAATACAATGCACAATACATCAGACAGAGGACCTGTCAACAATCACAATACAATACACAATACATCAGACAGAGGACCGGTCAACCATCACAATACACAATACATCAGACGGAGGACAGGTCACACAACCAGACCTGTCAACATCACAATACAATACACAATACATCAGACAGAGGACCGATCAACCATCACAATACAGTACACAATACATCAGACGGAGGACCGGTCACACAACCAGACCGGTCAACCATCACAATACAATACACAATACATCAGACGGAGGACCTGTCAACATCACAATACAGTACACAATACATCAGACGGAGGACCGGTCAACCATCACAATACAATACACAATACCATCACAATACAATACACAATACATCAGACGGAGGACCGGTCAACCATCACAATACAGTACACAATACATCAGACGGAGGACCGGTCACACAACCAGACCGATCAACCATCACAATACAATACACAATACATCAGACGGAGGACCTGTCAACATCACAATACAGTACACAATAAATCAGACGGAGGACCGGTCAACCATCACAATACAGTACACAATACATCAGACGGAGGACCGGTCAACCATCACAATACAATAAACAATACCATCACAATACAATACACAATACATCAGACGGAGGACCTGTCAACATCACAATACAGTACACAATACATCAGACGGAGGACCGGTCAACCATCACAATACAGTACACAATACATCAGACGGAGGACCGGTCAACCATCACAATACAATACACAATACCATCACAATACAATACACAATACATCAGACGGAGGACCGGTCACAGCCAGTTTGACGAGCCGGCCAGTGCTGCGATGCCGCACCAGACGCAGAAGACACAGAAGGCCAATAAACTGCCGGTCAAATCGTGGCCAGGCCGACCCGACACCAGCAAAGGCAGCATGAAAAGCGGAGTTCTGTCATTGTCAGACATCCGGGACAACGCCGCCCAAAGCCCAAAACAATCAACACATAGAACAATTCACAAGGGTTAAGCAAGCAGCCGCCACAGAACAAGAGGCGACACGAACCACGCCAGGCACCCCCACTCCAGGCTGCCACAGAACAAGAGGCGCCACGAACCACGTCAGGCACCCCCACTCCAGGCTGCCACAGAACAAGAGGCGACACGAACCACGTCAGGCACCCCCACTCCAGGCTGCCACAGAACAAGAGGCGACACGAACCACGTCAGGCACCCCCACTCCAGGCTGCCACAGAACAAGAGGCGACACGAACCACGCCAGGCACCCCCACTCCAGGCTGCCACAGAACAAGAGGCGCCACGAACCACGTCAGGCACCCCCACTCCAGGCTGCCACAGAACAAGAGGCGACACGAACCACGCCAGGCCACCCCCACTCCAGGCTGCCACAGAACAAGAGGCGACACGAACCACGTCAGGCACCCCCACTCCAGGCTGCCACAGAACAAGAGGCGACACGAACCACGTCAGGCACCCCCACTCCAGGCTGCCACAGAACAAGAGGCGACACGAACCACGTCAGGCACCCCCACTCCAGGCTGCCACAGAACAAGAGGCGACACGAACCACGTCAGGCACCCCCACTCCAGGCTGCCACAGAACAAGAGGCGACACGAACCACGTCAGGCACCCCCACTCCAGGCTGCCACAGAACAAGAGGCGACACGAACCACGCCAGGCACCCCCACTCCAGGCTGCCACAGAACAAGAGGCGACACGAACCACGTCAGGCACCCCCACTCCAGGCTGCCACAGAACAAGAGGCGACACGAACCACGTCAGGCACCCCCACTCCAGGCTGCCACAGAACAAGAGGCGACACGAACCACGTCAGGCACCCCCACTCCAGGCTGCCACAGAACAAGAGGCGACACGAACCACGTCAGGCACCCCCACTCCAGGCTGCCACAGAACAAGAGGCGACACGAACCACGTCAGGCACCCCCACTCCAGGCTGCCACAGAACAAGAGGCGACACGAACCACGTCAGGCACCCCCACTCCAGGCTGCCACAGAACAAGAGGCGACACGAACCACGTCAGGCACCCCCACTCCAGGCTGCCACAGAACAAGAGGCGACACGAACCACGTCAGGCACCCCCACTCCAGGCTGCCACAGAACAAGAGGCGACACGAACCACGTCAGGCACCCCCACTCCAGGCTGCCACAGAACAAGAGGCGCCACGAACCACGTCAGGCACCCCCACTCCAGGCTGCCACAGAACAAGAGGCGCCACGAACCACGTCAGGCACCCCCACTCCAGGCTGCCACAGAACAAGAGGCGCCACGAACCACGTCAGGCACCCCCACTCCAGGCTGCCACAGAACAAGAGGCGACACGAACCACGTCAGGCACCCCCACTCCAGGCTGCCACAGAACAAGAGGCGACACGAACCACGCCAGGCACCCCCACTCCAGGCTGCCACAGAACAAGAGGCGACACGAACCACGTCAGGCACCCCTACTCCAGGCTGCCACAGAACAAGAGGCGCCACGAACCACGTCAGGCACCCCCACTCCAGGCTGCCACAGAACAAGAGGCGCCACGAACCACGTCAGGCACCCCCACTCCAGGCTGCCACAGAACAAGAGGCGACACGAACCACGTCAGGCACCCCCACTCCAGGCTGCCACAGAACAAGAGGCGACACGAACCACGTCAGGCACCCCCACTCCAGGCTGCCACAGAACAAGAGGCGCCACGAACCACGTCAGGCACCCCCACTCCAGGCTGCCACAGAACAAGAGGCGCCACGAACCACGTCAGGCACCCCCACTCCAGGCTGCCACAGAACAAGAGGCGCCACGAACCACGCCAGGCCACCCCCACTCCAGGCTGCCACAGAACAAGAGGCGCCACGAACCACGCCAGGCACCCCCACTCCAGGCTGCCACAGAACAAGAGGCGACACGAACCACGTCAGGCACCCCCACTCCAGGCTGCCACAGAACAAGAGGCGACACGAACCACGTCAGGCACCCCCACTCCAGGCTGCCACAGAACAAGAGGCGACACGAACCACGCCAGGCCACCCCCACTCCAGGCTGCCACAGAACAAGAGGCGCCACGAACCACGTCAGGCACCCCCACTCCAGGCTGCCACAGAACAAGAGGCGACACGAACCACGTCAGGCACCCCCACTCCAGGCTGCCACAGAACAAGAGGCGACACGAGCCACGCCAGGCCACCCCCACTCCAGGCTGCCACAGAACAAGAGGCGCCACGAACCACGCCAGGCCACCCCCACTCCAGGCTGCCAACGTCCCCATCGGTCGATGGTGCACCACGTTGCGAGATGACACCAGGGAGCGACGGTTCCAGAACACACATCCACCATGTAAGAGGCCAGAATAGTGGTGGCGTGTTGTAGTTTGTAGCTTTGCTACGAACTTGTTCCCTCGTTGAAGGCTTTGCTCCGTATACAAAACAAACTGTAACGTTAGTCGCTACCCTGTATTTGAGGGATGTCGGCTGGATTATAACACCTGAATATTACATTAGATTGCATTTGTATTTGTATTTATTTGTCGTTTTGATTGCGCTATCAGACTAACGTCAGGTGATTTCGTTCATTCGGTGGAATGTTCGAGTTGACATTAATTATCGGATACAGACGTCATCAAGTAATGGGAATGTTAAGTATCTCTTTCACAAGCAGCTCTAGTCGATCGAAGACCAGCCCGCTTGCTGCAGTTTCAAAGGAGTAGCTTGCTCCATACCTATGCATGTATTAATCTAGCCTGGTGCGGTCTCCTATGCCTGAGTTGATTGTGATTGTGGAGTCCTTATGTAATTACCACGTGTTGCCCGAAACCTGATCTGTTAAGTGACTGCACTACTCCATTATATCGGAAAGACGTAATACCGAAAAGATAAGTGGATAAATCATTTGATGGATATGCTTCATAGTGCATATTGAACAAATGGACTTACCTCTCCAAAGGATAATAATCGCCTCCAACGCCCGATATTTACGGTTAGCATGTGAGATAAAGCTATTTCATGCCACTTGTTTATATTTTGAATTGTCACTGATGACTTAAATTCGTTTAAGGGCGTACCAGGCGCAGTATAATAAGAATGAAACTCACTCAGCCTACTTCACCAACAAAGTTTACGGTCAATAATTCCATTGGCGGAAATGTCTTGGTTTTCGGATTCAAATGTGCCAATTACTGTTGCTAGTTTGTGAAGTCTTATACCTTAGTTCAACGACAAAGCAGCGACACAGGACTCACCGATCCTGATGATAATACTTCACTCATGCCTCCAGAAGTCTGAAAATAACGGCAGATCATTCAAAAGATTAACGCTTGAGGTGTTACATTAGAACCAAACAAAATCCTTTGAGTTACTGCGTGCTGAAGTACTATGCTTAGCACACTATAGGATGACATGTATTGCCCACTGAATTATTGTGTTTCACTCAACAGCCTTTTATCCATCTTTAAATAGCAATAGTGAATACATTATTATTGGGGTAATAGACGAAACTAAATTTCTGGAGCACAACGAATAAATTCACTCAGGGGTTTCACCGCCGAATAATTTGTAAAATGGGTATATTGAGTTCCCTCTCACTTAACCCGCGCGGCGCTGGGGGGGGGGGTACATTTACCCCCCCCCCCCCCCCCCCCTCCCGGATGTTCTCAATAACTTGTAAACTATGACAGATATCGAAGTTAAACTTACGGTACCTTATGGTGCATCAATTCTACGTCTTCTGCCCAAATTGTATTGAAATTCGTGAAAATTTTGGGAGATAATGACGTTTTAGTGACGTCATGTCATGTCATTTTTGGTGAAAAAAACGTTAAATGTTTGAAACATCGTAGACAATAGCGTGTTGATGCAAATCGCAAATAAAAGGCGTCAAAAGAAATGAAATAACATTTTCTTTAAAATGGCTATCTCGGATTTTTTTGGGGTTTTTGACTCACAAAAATGCAAAAAACAAATGATGTTTTGGGAAGAATTTCAACAAAAGTTGTTTTTAAAGATTTTCACAAAACCGGAAGATATATTAGAGAACCGAGTATGAACGATGTTCAAACCAAATTTCAAAGCAATATCTTTATTTTTGACTGACTTATGGCTCTAAGTATATGTAACTCATGACGTCATTTTTTTTATTGCGTTTCTTGGCTTTTACTGACCAGATACAGACAAATGAATGCCACCACTGTATTTCTCAGACAAAACTGGTCTAGAAATATGCAATGTTTATTTAGATTAATCAATTTCAAATTGTGTCCTTATTGTGACCTGACCTTGACCTGAGGGCCATTATATGGGGTCAGGCTGTGAAAATGGCTGCTTCTATCGCATTATACGTGTAAAATAACCAATACAACATGTGTCGCGTGGCTTTCGTAGACCTGTGACCTTTTATGACCTGACCTTTGCTTACAATTACACTTTTACTTATGCGAGAGATGCATTATACATTTGGGAGCACTTTGTGAGATAATAGTTGCAATATAAGGCTTTGGATGGAAAGTATAGCCTAAAAAAAACAAATACTTAAATTTTGACACTTGACCTGACCGTGACCTGACCTTATTTTAAGAATTTCGGGTATGCGTTAGATTCTTCACACTGAGAGCTTTCGATCGCCGCCTTGCGCGTCTCGCTGCGGTTTATCGGTTCGGAAGATACGAGGGGGTAAAATTTACCCCCCCCCCCGCACCGGGCGTTCGGATGGAGACCCAGCGACGCGCGGGTTAACTGCAGTTTTATCTGTTTTGCCTGTCTACGTCCAGAACTTATAGCCGAAAACATGGCGTGTGTGTGTGTGTGTGTGTGTGTCAAAAAGACTCGCCACTGTCTTGCCGCCTACGGCGCATAGTTGGACCGTTGGCAGCCGCCGTCATCAACCGCAGGCCATTCTAGTCATGGGTCACATAGTAAACAAACTGCACTAAACCAGTGGTTCTCAGCGTTAAGGCTATGGTTCAACCGCAGGCCATTCTAGTCATGGGTCACATAGTAAACAAACGGCACTAAACCAGTGGTTCTCAGCGTTAAGGCTATGGTTCAACCGCAGGCCATTCTAGTCATGGGTCACAAAGTAAACAAACGGCACTAAACCAGTGGTTCTCAGCGTTAAGGCTATGGTTCAACCGCAGGCCATTCTAGTCATGGGTCACATAGTAAACAAACGGCACTAAACCAGTGGTTCTCAGCGTTAAGGCTATGGTTACCATTGTTCGATAACCAGAAATATGAATTACCCCCAACCCCTCCCCATTGCGCAGCCTGCAGTTCCAGGCTTCAAGCTATGTGGTACAACATCACTCCAGGCGTGTACTACTAGTGCCATCTAGGGACAGGAATATAAGTAGGCATGCGTGCTGTAGCTCTTAGCAGTGATTCCCAGCGTATAACAGACTTGTAACGACTATTTTTTTTTAGTCGACTCAATTCTGACTCAACAGCCGAAGAACTGACTCGACTCTTGACTCAAGTGCTGCTTGTTTGTTATTGATTGAATCGACTCGACTCGTGACTCATTCAAAAATGTCCGACTCATGAGTCGATTCATGACTCAACTCTGAGCCGGTTACAAGTATGGCGTATAACAACACGTAATCCGTAACACAAAGCTGAGCATCATTTAGCATTCATTAATTTTAATGATCTTTGCGAAAATGTGGTAACAGTGAAACAGAAACTGGGATAAATGATCTGCATTGTGCACTATCATCAAACTAATCGACTATGACATCTCACTTAAAGGAAATAGTTCACCTTCAACATGGGTTTTGAACTGAAATAGCAGTTTTGTAGCCCGTGTTGAGAAATCCGTATCTGGAACTTTTCTTGACTGAAAAGACTCCCCAGCCGAAGATATTTGACTTTTTGGCGAAGGAATACGGCGCATATATGATGTACCGTACCGTCTGAAAGTGCCAGCACTGCCATGGAGCATGCGCAGACCAATAACGCACACCATAAAATCAATAATTTACAACCTTCTGTCCTGAATTGGCGCGATGTAGGACCATTTTTAAAAAGAAAAAAAAGAAACTGTATTAAAAAATATAATACAATCGTGTTCTGAAAAAAAAATTCCGAAGGTGAACTATTTCCTTTAACTGCTCAATGGCCAACGGCGACCCCCACCAGAAGGCCGCATTACCCCAAAGTGGGGTAATGAAGAGAATGTTTTGAGAGACTGAGAATCCATTACCCCTATTGGAGAACCACCGGACTAGAGACTGATTCGAGAAAACCACCGGACTAGAGACTGATTCGAGAAAACCACCGGACTAGAGACTGATTCAAGAAAACCACCGGACTAGAGACTGATTCGACACGAACGTCCTGGCCTCATGAGGCCAGGAACGATGGTGAATGTACTACCGAATAGAACGGGAAGATTCAGGAATACCAGTCTGACTTTGCCTCCAAGCGTGCATAAGAATGATAGGCAGATATCGCAAGCTTCAACGTTGTACGACTTTTCTATGGCCAGTATCAGAACACATTCGGCGAAAATCGTTAAAAAAAACATCGTTCTCTGTCCGCTATTTTTCTAGTTGATTTGTATATGTTTCGTAGTCATAGCACATACACAGTAAATAGTCCCGGGAAATTATTAGTAGTTGACGGCTCAAGTAGTTAACGGCTCAACCCGTAATAATCGGTCTACAAGGCAGGTTAACTGCATGATGAAGACAAAAATGTTGCATGAAAAAAAAATGACGTGGGCACACCATGCCAAGTTAGCACACAAATGAGAGAATTACATACCACAAACAGCATGGAACGACGGCGAAAGACTGCTTGCACAGCATTGAAGCGACATTCATATTCCAGTATGTGTGTCTAGGAGCGTCACCTTGACTCGCTTGGCTGCCCAGCAAGCGGCGTTCAACCCTAACTTATGGCCGTTATTCGGCCACCATTGAGCCCGCCCCACATTCATTCCAGGAGACAACAGCGGTACCGTCCCCATTGCGACTGTGCAGTGCGCAGCAATGCCAGGCACAAGTGTATGCAGAACTGCATATAATAACCACAACTAATGCATGTTGCCATGTATCCGCAGTCACACTGGAGAGTGGAGATGCCCCTGTTCCAGATATACTCGCCTGGGCCCAGTCGCTGAGATAAGGCAGGTACACCTTGCCGTTGTAGTCGACATGCTTGGAGACCTTGATCTGCATGTCCGGCGTGGGCTTCACGAACACCAGAGGCGCCACCAGGGGATGCTGCTGCATCAGCCATAGGCACAGCGGGATGTTGTACGTGCTGCCTGTCAAGTTCAACACGCTGAGGTCAGCAGCAGCACAAGTATGGGCACGTTAGGCTAGGCCGATACCGCAATGCTACATGCTACACTCGAAGTAGCAGTATGAATCACTGAACCTATCGTTAGTCCCTGAATTCAAGTTGTTTGAACCTTGCGCCTGATAATATCCCTAATTCCTAAGTAAAGTTGTTGGACAAGACTGGCATACTCACATGTTTACACAAGCAAGGAAATCAGAGATGTTTGTTTTAGGTAAGTGTATTTGCTAATCATAAGAGCTAGATTCTACAGTAATTTAAATGCAAACTCAAAACCTGGCACAGCAAGACAGGAACCATAACATGGTGACAACCACAAAATGGTAACATTTAATGTTTCCAATGTTCAACAAACAGTGCTCTCACCTTTATACTGTACTGGAATGGTTCCCTCCAGGCAGCAGAGCTCCTGGCGCGTACCGTCATCGAACACTGAAAATCGACATGACTGTGTCAGTGCCGTTCGAAACATCAACATCATGAACATCGAAACATCAACATCAACAGTACTTTCAGAACACATTACGACCTTGTGGCCTCTAACCAGCATTCTACTTCATAACATGTTAGTGGTGCATGATATGCTTGAAACAAACATGCAAGAAGGGACCTGTAATTTTACAAATATGACATAAATTAAATGTTATCATACGAGCGACTTGTGACGAAGCCGACTTCTACGAATCATGATCGTTAACTACGAGGAGCACAACCTCACGAGACACAATCATCAAATGAGGTGTCAATGTCAAAGTATAGTAACCTCACGAGACACAATCGTCAAATGAGGTGTCAAAGTATAGTTGCCAGAGCAGCTGATGGATTTAAAAATGAGACAGGAAAAGTGGGAGCTTGGCATGAAATTCAGATTGGAGCTTGTATATGCAATCGTCCACAGACTTCTCCTAAGCGTGCCCAGTTGAAGGATGGTCCACACTATCCAGACATAGGAACAATTCTAGTCATTTGGCGGGGTTGCGCGTTAACAAGACCCGGCAAGTCCTTCCCACACAATGCTTCCGCCCTAAATTCATCGGCCGACTGGGGTGGGCGCCATAGCAAGAGGCGAAACGCAGACACATTCGTATTTCATTTGCACATTTTAATGGCTGAGCCTTTTGCTCAGATCAATTTCTGGGACGAATCCTCTACCAATTGGCAGAGCGTGTTGAGTGGACCCTGACCTCAACTTTTCGACCACAGAATTCATATTCATCGGCCGAAATTAAGGCCGGCAGATTTACACGGCGGTAATTATGGGCATGGTTCTCCGCGACCAATGGCCCGACTCCCAAGTCTCCCCTGTAGGTCAGTCGGGAAAACGCTGGGATTCAGATCTCACTCGGTGAGATAGCCCGGGTTCGAGTCGCTTCGGCGCTCGCTATTTGCCCCGGACTGGGATGGCCTGCGGCCGGTGGCAGCGGTAGCACTCAAGATCTGGCGACGTCAGAGGGTGGGGCATACCGCATCTGGGTATGTCCGGACATGTGACTTTCACTTCTAAATTCTGCCGGTTACCTGGAATTGCGATATCAGATGGTGGGATAAAACTTTGCTCAGCACAGGTTCTGACCTCGGGAATGCATCCATTCAAAATATTTCGAATACATTTATTTTTATATAAAAAAAACATGAGTAGTCCTTGCCACCGACCGCATGTCATCCCAGTCAAGGGTAAACAGCAATATAATGTCGAAAAGTATCTTTATATGACCTTCTAACAAAATTACTATTCAAGTTTTAGCGCATTTATATATTTTTATAAAACAAATATATATAAATGCAATAAAACTTGAATAGTAATTTTGTAAAGTCATATAAAGATAATTTTCGCCATTATATATAGAATGCCTTACATTCGACGAGCACTATACCAGTTAAAAGTTGTAAACAGCAATGTTGGGGGTCACGTTGTTGGAATTTCCTCACCAGAAATAAACATTATTTTTAGACAGCATGAATGAGGAGTTAACCCGCGCGACGCTGGGGTCTCCAGCCGAACGCGCCGCGCTTGGGGGGGGGGGGGGGGGGGGGGGGGGTGTAAATTCAATGTCAGGTCACAAAAGGTCACAGGTCTACGAAAGCCATGCGACACATGTTGTATGGGTTATTTTACACGTAGAATTCGATAGTAGCAGTCATTTACACAACCTGACCCCATATAATGGCCCTCAGGTCAAGGTCAGAAAACAATAAGGGCAACATTTGAAAATGATTAATTCAAATACAAAAGGTATGTTCTAGACCAGCTTTGACACAGGAATACAGCGGTGTCATTTATTTGTGTGTATCGGATGAATAAAAGCAAAAAAAACGCAACTTAAAAAAATGACGTCATGAGTTACTTATACTTAGGGAGTCATAAGTTAGTCAAAAATAAGGATACTGCTTTGAAATTGGGTTTGGGTATCGTCCATACTTCGTTCTCTAATATATCTTCCGTTTTTTTCAACATCTTTTTAAAAAAAAAGATTGTGGAAATTTTTCCAAAAGTTTTTTATTTTATTTTGGGGGTAAAAAAAACAAAATGGCGAGAATCCGAGATAGCCATTTGGAAGATAATGTTATTTCCTTTCTTTTGACGTTTATTTGCAATTTGCATCAACACTCTATTTTTTAACGATTTTTCAAACATGTCGTTTTTCACCAAAAATGGCATGACATGACGTCACTAAAACGTCATTATCTACCAAACTAATTCGCCAATTTCAATGAAATTTTTACAGAAGACTTACAATTGATGCAGCATAAGGTACCGAAAGTCTCACTTCGATATCTGTCATAGTTTTCAAGTTATTGAGAAAATCCGGGAAGTAGGGTAAAATTTACCCCCTAGCGCCGCGCGGGTTAAACTTACCAAATGAATCTAGCTTCGTTTGAAGTCCGCGGTAGTGCCGCACTGCGTTCATAACATCGCTATTGGTTGTAACTGGATTCTTGTACTGAAAAAGATTCCTTTCTGTTTTAATTTCACTGTCATGTTATCAGCAGTGCAAACTATAAATGTTCACTGAATGATACATTATTAAATGATGTTAGGAGTGAATAAAAGAATAACAATGTCCACCATTTGTAACATAATCAACAACATACCAAATAACCCCATTATCAAGAGCATATAGCCATACACAGAGCACACTGCAAATACCAGCAAAGCATCACTAGCAAAGAAATATGATAAAATGTCAGCCTAGGTCACAACAGAATATAAAATATCAGCCTAGGTCACAACAGAATATATCACAATCGCAAACAATACAAAACTAAAAGGGAATTA
Organism: Chirona hameri; assembly: GCA_036785665.1. Classification (NCBI taxonomy): domain Eukaryota; kingdom Metazoa; phylum Arthropoda; class Thecostraca; order Balanomorpha; family Balanidae; genus Chirona; species Chirona hameri. Next base: position 19,136 of record JAXIVJ010011391.1, read on the forward strand.
TTAACCGAGTGACCGCTGACATTTTTTCAGCAAAAAAGATGCAGTCCTCTACACCATTAGAAGCAAGAGTCGGTTTGTAAGGATTCAGCTAGGGCAAATATTTGGGCCAGTGGTAGACTCATGGTAAATGGTAGACATTCTGGAGTTTGCCACTTACCTTAGTCAAGCATTGTTTAATTTGTGATTCTCTTGGTTGAGGCATGGTCTGGCCTTGCCTAGCTGGGCATTCAAAGAGCAATGCTCTACTGCTAATGCAACTTGATACAAAATGATCCTTTGGGCGGATCAGTCAATGAGTCCTCTTGATATTACTTAGTGTTCTGCAAAGGAAACACAATGATACAAAATACTTAAAGTTGATATATTTGTTTTAAAAAATGGCAGTGTCCTGCATTTCGCAAATGTGAGTGGAAAACCACACCTAATTGAACATTTTTGTCACGTGACTTGCCCCCGAAATGACGTCTTTAGGTAGGTGTCAATCCAAGTAACAATTTAGTTTAAAACTTGGTGTAACAAACATCTGGTTAATTATCTGTGCCGCCATGTGCAGCTATATTTTTTTGTTAAACATACAGCAAGCCTACTGCCTGAAGCTGATCAACTGTTTGCTTAAAACTAAAAATTTAACATCAGTATCCACTCCTTTCTGTAATAGTGAAGTCCTGTTAGCGTGCATCACACTCTTGCAAAAAGTAATTTTAGGACACTGAAATGGCATAGGTACATAGAGTGGGATACACAGTCGCTTTTCATTTGATCATATGTTTGGCTGCAGATTAAATGAAGGTGAGAATAAAATCCAGTTACAAGAATGAAAAGGACATTTAAACATAAGAAAACAAGGTCATACTGTAGGGACATTACAAAGTTGTTTGGCGTTTGCTGAGAGTATTGTGTAATGCTTCTGTATGATATTTATTGGTATGTAATCCTTACAAGCAACACCTGACATGTAAAACACAATGTCTATTCAATTACATCTCAAAATGTGTGATTGAGCTTCACTTTCACGCTTTAAAACTGCTGTTTTGATCAACCAATGCTCATCACAAACTGTGGCAAAAAGGATCATGGCCATTAAATTGTTCTATGCTTCTCTTCCTTTTTGTTTGTACAGCAGAACCTGTGTTTTTGAAAGGAGGCAGCCGCTGAGGTGAACAAGGTCATGGGTGTCACCAAACAAACTTGTGTATGTCTAGATGAGTACATGAATTACATTACAATTACATGAGCCCACTGCTGTATGAGGCTCTATGTGTATGTCTAGATGAGTACATGAATTACATTACAATTACATGAGCCCACTGCTGTATGAGGCTCTATGTGTATGTCTAGACGAGTACATGAATTACATGAGTCCACTGCTGTATGAGGCTCTATGTGTATGTCTAGATGAGTACATGAATTACATTACAATTACATGAGCCCACTGCTGTATGAGGCTCTATGTGTATGTCTAGATGAGTACATGAATTACATTACAATTACATGAGCCCACTGCTGTATGAGGCTCTATGTGTATGTCTAGACGAGTACATGAATTACATGAGTCCACTGCTGTATGAGGCTCTATGTGTATGTCTAGACGAGTACATGAATTACATGAGTCCACTGCTGTATGAGGCTCTATGTGTATGTCTAGATGAGTACATGAATTGCATGAGTCCACTGCTGTATGAGGCTATATGTGTATGTCTAGATGAGTACATGAATTACATGAGCCCACTGCTGTATGAGGCTCTATGTGTATGTCTAGATGAGTACATGAATTGCATGAGTCCACTGGTGTATGAGGCTCATGTGTATGTCTAGATGAGTACATGAATTACATGAGCCCACTGCTGTATGAGGCTCTATGTGTATGTCTAGATGAGTACATGAATTGCATGAGTCCACTGGTGTATGAGGCTCATGTGTATGTCTAGATGAGTACATGAATTGCATGAGTCCACTGCTGTATGAGGCTCTATGTGTATGTCTAGATGAGTACATGAATTGCATGAGTCCACTGGTGTATGAGGCTCATGTGTATGTCTAGATGAGTACATGAATTACATGAGCCCACTGCTGTATGAGGCTCTATGTGTATGTCTAGATGAGTACATGAATTGCATGAGTCCACTGGTGTATGAGGCTCATGTGTATGTCTAGATGAGTACATGAATTACATGAGCCCACTGCTGTATGAGGCTCTATGTGTATGTCTAGATGAGTACATGAATTGCATGAGTCCACTGCTGTATGAGGCTCTATGTGCATGTCTAGATGAGTACATGAATTGCATGAGTCCACTGGTGTATGAGGCTCTAGTCTGAACACACATGGCAAATCAAAATATGATCTGGGGTCCCTTCAGAAGCCTCACCAGTTGTTGGTTGAAAGAGTGCAGAGAAATGGCAATTAGCATGGCTGAACTAGCAGGTCTATCGCCTCATCAAGTCACATTAAAGCCAATGGTGCCACCATTGCCAGCATAATCAGTGCACTCAACTTCATAGACTTGATAAAGCTTCATAGAACTTAACATAACAACCAACTTACTATATCACTTACTGCTCTATTCAACTGGCAAGGATCATCTAAGACAGGAGTTGCAAACTGGGGCCCACTACCTGTGGGTTGTTTGCTTATTTGGCTTTTAGGGCGACCCCTGGGGTTGTGAGATTTTGAAGGAGCTACAAAACCACTGGTGACAGAATATTACCACCAACCCCATGGAGTAATGATAATACTATACAATTTAATTGTTAACAATATGACTCAATATTATTGGGGGGGGGGGGGGGCTGGCAGTGGTACTCCCAACCAAAAAGAGGGGTTGTGGTTCAAAGAAGCTTGGAAACTCTTGATCTAAGTCAGCTTGAGTTAGCTGACAGGCGGCGGCAGTTTGATTGTGAATGGTGCAATATTGGCAGAGTGTTGTGGAATATTTAGATCATTGTAATTATTTTAGCTATCAGTTATCTTCAACTGTGCAATAACTACATTGTAATGGCTTCAGCTGTGACTGTAAAGGGAGATAATCACCTTTTCATTTTGTTAGCAACAATTTATTTGGCTACCGTTATGGTATTAAAATGTGATCTAAATTTAAGAATTAAATAAAATAATTCCCTCATTCAAAGTTGGAAGTTTGAGAAAATTAATGATCTGTATTTTTTCTCCACTATGGGAAAGCGCAACATCTGGCGCTTTTGCGTCAATCTGTTAAACGTTGCTGAATGGGCACTTATAAACAAATTGCTGACACTAAATAAGTAAGGTAATAGGCCACTGTTAAACTAACGATTTCAATGCACTTTTTTCAAATGATTGTTGATTGTTAATACAAGTTTGGCACATATTCACAAAAGAGTGCAGGAAACATATTGCATACCTTCATGATAAATAGCAATGCATAGGAAGGATAATTTACTGAATTCATTACAGAGTACCTGCTGATTATAAGCATAGAATGCTTATCAACTATGACTTGAATTATCTATCGGTAGGAATTGTTATATGCAAAATGTAATGAATTTACAATATATTTTGGTCTCATCTATCGATTTCAGGTGCTAACTCCATTTTTGTGGAAAAGGGTGATTATCTCCCTTTAACAGGTTATTTAGATAATCTTCATTTTTGCTTTTCATTTTGGTCATCAATAAAAAATTATGAGTCTCAGCAGAGAGAGGAAAGTGAGCAGACCATTACATGTGGGTCTGCTGGCTCAGTGGGTCTGCTGGCTCAGTGGGTCTGCTGGCTCAGTGGATCTGCTGGCTCAGTGGGTCTACTGGCTCAATGAGTCTGCTGGCTCAGTGGGTCTGCTGGCTCAGTGGGTCTGCTGGCTCAGTGGGTCTACTGGCTCAATGAGTCTGCTGGCTCAGTGGGTCTGCTGGCTCAGTGGGTCTGCTGGCTCAGTGGGTCTGCTGGCACAGTGGGTCTGCTGGCTCAGTGGGTCTGCTGGCACAGACCCACATACAAAATATGATAAAACAAATGCAAAATAATAATGGTGTTGAATAAAAAGGTAAATTTGAATTGAAAAATAAATAATTAGCATTTAAGTAATTACCAGTTATTGATATATAAACATCTTATATATTTCTTGATCAGGAATATTCATCTGCATGCTCCATGAAATACCAGTATGCAAAACGTGGCAAGTTTCGACAAGATCTTGTTGGGTCAGGGTTTGCACTAACACATCAAAATTGGGGCAGCTTTTAAAAATTAAGGGGGTAGCTTTTTAAAATTTTGGGGCAGGTTTGGAAATTTGGGGGCAGATTTTAAATTTAGGGGCAGAATTGTACATTTAGGGGCAGCTTTGCAAATTTTGGGGCAGCTTTAGACTTTTTGGGGCAGAAGTAACAATTTACCGATTCACACTAGGTAAAACATGATTGTGATGATTACGACTGACCGCACCCATCCGCCCCCCCCCCCCTGGTCAACAGCTTTTGGCTGAAAAGTGAATCCATACTAGATAAAATGTGACCGTGAATAGTATACGCCCCCTCCCACCCAGTCAACAGCTTTTGGCTGAAAAATGAAAATCCATACTAGATAAAACGTGATTGTGAATACCCCCCCCCCCCCCCCCCCCCCCAGTCAACAGCTTTTGGCTGAAAAGTAAATCCATATTTGATAAAACGTGATCGTGAATACCTGACCGCACCCCCCCTCCCCATCAACAGTATTTGCTTACTGAGGACCAAAATTTCCTCCTCAGGGATAAAAAATCAAAAAAATCTGCCCCAAATGGGGCAGCTTGCTGTCCCATTTGAGGCAGGATTTGAGCTGCCCAAAAAATCTTGTTGATGTTCCTGCCACATTTTGCATACTGGATGAAATAGTAAACAAACATGGTGGTGGTGCGTCTTCTAGAGACAGAGAATAAGCTTTTATATCATGAGGTCAATTTTAGTGTGCATAGGATTTGATACCTAAGCAATGTACATTGTCATACAATTAATTATAAATGTATACATTGATCATTGATGTTGATGTTCAATTTTGCCAACAACTAAAATGCTTTGTTAAAATCTACAATGACCGAATTTCCATTTGAATGGTGTCCAAACAAAGATAATACATTGGGCAATAGAGAAACTCATGCAATACCTAACAACAAATTGAAATCAAATTGCAGCAAGTTGCTGGCAGGGTCCATTACTATCGACGAATAACAAGTGAATATCATATTAATATGGCTCCAAGACAGGTTAACTACTACATAATCATATACATAAACTAAATCTGACACATGAACTGATCAATTTGGAGCCATTTGGTTGGCCCCTGGCCCCAATTCGATAAAACAAACAAAATAACAAACTTGAACTGCACGTCTTTCGTCAGCCCGCGCGGTGATTCCCTGATGACAAATCCAGGGGGTGTCATCCCTATCTCCGTAACGTGACCACTTCTACTTCAGGCGTCACCACAGTAGTCAATTCTAGCGCATGTCGTCTGCGGTCGGTTAAACTGTTTTTTGCAAATAACTTTTTGACAAATATAGATACAGCAATGATTTTGATGTCATCGTGTTCGCCTCGACAGAACACATCGATTCATACCAAATGCATGTGGTTTAGGTCAAATCAAAAGTTCTTCGAATTTCGAAGGGGCGGGGCTTATAGCTTCAGCTGGTGACTGCCGAACCGCAAGGGGACCGTGAACAAGGCCATGATGTTTGATGACCTCTAGTGACCTCAATATTGATCTGAATCTAAAATAATCTTTAAAAAACGATTTGCTTTGTTTTGAGCTTTCTAACGTTGTCTTTTTCTTTTTCGTAACCTTTTACTTTCCGAGTTAAATTATATTTATTTCTCCCGAAATAGCATTCACTGCAACGGCGGAGGAAGCCGATGGATACACATGACGTCACACTCCAACGTCATGATTACGAATCGCCGGATGACTCTATCTCTTATATATGGCCTTGGACAAATCCCAAATCCATTTAAAATGGCAGCACTAGTCGGTAAAAATATGGAAGCAAGGAAGTTGTTATCCTGAAGTAAAATATTTTACTATGAAGAGAAAATTAGTTTGAAACTGGAATACTGTCCAATGCAATGGATTAGCTACCGATCAGACTGGTTATTGACAAGGGCGCAGTGGCGGCCCAACTTGCTGCCCAACTTGCTGGACCGAAGAGCTAAGTGGGACCAGGCCAGGACCATGTCCCCAAGCCAGCGCGACCCAAGTCATCTCGCGCCAGGCTCCTCCAGATCCACAGGGACCATTTACGCGCGGCAAAGTAGTTCTGCCTCTTGCTGCTTTTAAACCGTTTGCACTGTTACCAGTTGTTCGTTACAGTTCTGTGCATATGTTTAGTTATTAGCATATGTACTATTGAGCGCTGACCACCACTGGTCATCGTGATTTACTATCCGAGGAATATGTATATGAAAAACTACCTTAATTTCAATATTTTTGCATCATACCGAGATGTGCAACCAGGAATAGGGGTTACCTGAGGCTTGCTCCACTCACATGCTGGTTCCAATATCAAAATTGCATTTTCCACGACCTAAAATTAGCATTTTCACGCCGCTTCGCGGCGTCACATCGGTGGCCATCGTCATAACGAAGCCATCGTCGTCGTCTTCGGTTCGTTGCAACGGTGAATTGAATGCGCGACGGCTCCTATTCCTACCGCGGGTTAGGACGGAGACTGGTAAGAGGCGCTTCGCCTACCGCGCTGCGCATGGTATGAACGAGCTGCCACGCGAGTTCAACGATATGTCTGTCAGACAATTTAAAAGACAGCTGAAGCGCCGACTCCTGCCAGCAAATGTCTGATTTTGTTTCGATTTCGGTGTGGACGTATGTGTACATATGTGCGCATGTTTTACTATGTCATGTCTTATCCCATGTTTATCCCTTTATTGACTCAGAAAGGTAAAAGCCACATTCGTGTGCATTGTTCGTTATTATACAATACAATACAATACAATGAGTATCATTTTTAGCTTCTGATCCTCTACAATTGGCCCATATTCCTGGGTTTTAACAGGCAAACCCATACAATTTCAATATTTTTCAATGTTTTGCATCATACCGAGATGTGCAACCAGGAATAGGGGTTACCTGAGGCTTGGCTCCACTCACGGTCGGGTTTCAATATTACAATTTAGTTTTCCACGACTTAAATTAACAATTTCACGCCGTTTCGAGGCGTCACATCGGTGGCCATCGTCATAACGAAGCCATCGTCATCGTTTTCGGTTCGCTGTAACGGTGAATTGAATGAGTAGCATTTTTAGCTTCTTATCCTCTACAAGGCCCATATTCCTGGGTTTTAACAGGCAAACCCATACAATTTCAATATTTTTCAATGTTTTGCATCATACCGAGAAGTGCAACCAGGAATAGGGGTTACCTGAGGCTTGGCTCCTCCTCCTCCTGAGCTTGGCTCCTCCTGAGGAGGATAGGGGTTACCTGAGGAGGCTGGTTTAAATATTACAATTTCGTTTTCCACGTCTTCGGTTCGTTGTAACGGTGAATTGAATGAATATCATTTTTAGCTTCTTATCCTCTACAAGGCCCATATTTCTGGGTATTATGAGGCAAACCCGTAAAATTTCGCACCGCTTCGCGGCGCTAAATAACAAGTACCCACCTACTATAAAATGAAAACCAAATTAAAAATGCTGCAAAGGCCGAGAAGTTATACGAACTCATGTCATTAAACTCATGTCACGAACTCATGTCATTAAACAAAATATGGAGCCTGGCCGGTAGATTGTTCCTACACGCATACAAATGGGGGTACATTTTTTTTCGTCATTTCAGCCGACCTCCACTAAAAATAATCGCCCACGTCCCTGCCTACCCCCCCCCCCCCCCCCCCCCCCCCCCCCGCGCTCAACAACTTTTTGGAAATACGCCACTGGATTTCCTCCCCTCCCCCCAAAAAACACTGCTAGATCCGCCCCTGCCCACATTCCCCTACTACTGCATGTGCCTATGGTGACTGGTGAGTGTTGATTCGCTTACATTTGTATCGTTCATGGCCTATCGTAACGGCAGCTGTTGTGACTTGTGACATAGTCGGAATCTAGCTAATGTCATTATAGTCTTTGGAAGCCTGATGTTTTCTCCTGTCCGAGAAGTTATACGAACTCAGGAGAAGTTATACGAACTCATGTCATTAAACTCATGTCACGAACTCATGTCATTAAACAAAAATGGAGCCTTACCGGTAGATTGTTCCTTCTGCATCATGTATCTCGTTCATGGAAGCCATTAACTTCGCTCCATCGGATACTAGTCTGAATCGGTCAACAGACGAGTTTCAGAAATCGCTATCGTGTGAGTCATAGGACCATGTCTGGCAGTTTGGTGTCCGTGCGGCCACTGCACTGGAGCGGCAGATTATGACATATTTCGTCCGACCCCCTCCCCTTCCTCCCACAGCCACGCTTGAATAATATGATGAAGTCAGCGGGCCCCCGAAACGATAACGGCCTCCATTTCCTGTGTGACTCAGCGGGGCGTTATAACATCAACTGGGCGCGGCCGACCACCGCGCCGGCCTCAGCCTGTCCTCGAGCTGCGGTCAGGCGTCCAACTGTCGACGAACGGGCCTGTGTCATAGATATAGCCGTACCGACATACTGACACGGGAGAGTGGAGGGCGTTATGATAAAGCCCCGGCCAGACGAACCGCCTGCTAGGTATGAATGAAATGTCTTCCACCTCATGGCGCCCTTGAGTCACCTCCTGCGAGGCACGTGCCTTTTGAGAAGATGGTCTCTGTGCGACGTGGCCGGGGTGTTGCGCTTCTGGTGATGCTGGTGATGCTACAACGCGTTGCCGCCGGACCTGCGCGAGGCGTCTTTGGCTTCTTTTAAACGTCAGCTCGGTGATCTTTTACATGGTGTTTGATGGGTGTCGTGTATGTTTATGTCGGTCGCTGTGTGAGTGTGTGTATGATCATGGAGTGTATTTTAGTTTCTAGTATGCATGTTGCTGAGTGTCGTTTTTAACATGTCTCTACCTTTTAGCCATGACGCGACACTCAGAATAGCCGTTGTATGCATCGGAGAGTGTTTTTACTGTCAATACATACATACATGCATACTGAATGACATACAGTGGGCACGCGCTTAGTGCACTCTAACTATCATGCAAAGTTTAACATACGCAGTGTATATACAACAACCTACAACCTATATATTTTTCTTATTTTTAATTGACTGATACCAATGTTGAGCGTTAAAGGGAAGTAATGGCCTTTTCCCACAAAAATGGAGTTATCACTTGAAATCGACCGACGAGACCAAAATATATTGTAAATGTATTACATTTTACATATAAACATTCCTAAGATATTTCAAGTTAAAGTTGATAAGCGTTCCACACTTTTAACGACCGGTACTCTCAAGTACTTGGTAACCAATGTCGGTGTTCACCAAAATCCGGTATTGCTTTTTGACGAAATGGTATGGAAAATATGCCTTCCACTCAGACTTGTAACGACTCAATTTTGCTTAGTCGCCTCAAGTCTGACCCAACAGCCGAAGAAGTGACTCGACTTTGGACTCAACTTTGGACGTCTCGACTTTAGACTTTGGTTTCAAAGAAAATTAATCGACTCAACTCTTGACTTAAGTGTTGTTTAAAAAAAAATGAATCGACTCAACTCTTGACTCAAGTGCTGTTTTTTAATTGAATCGACTCGACTCAAAAATAGGTTTGAGTCGACTCAATTTGGCTCATCATCACAAGTTGAATTATGTTGACCAGGGGTGTGTATGTGTGTGTGTGTGTAGGGGGGGGGGGGTCGGGTCGTCAGCAGAATCGCATTTTATCTAGTGTAAAACTCAAATTTGTTTGAGTCGACTCAAGTCTACCTCAAAAGCCGAAGAACTGGCTCGACTTTGGACTCAAGTGCTGTTTCAAGCAAATTGAATCGACCCGACTCTTGACTCAAGCGCTGTTTTTGTTTCAATTGAATCGACTCGGCTCTTGACTCAAGTGCTGTTTTTTTAATTGAATCGACTCGACTCATGACTCAACTCCGAGTCGGTTACAAGTCTGCTTCCACTCTGTGTATTGTGATTATGCGCCCTACTGCCCTTAAAAGTCAACGAACATTGAATAAACAGGCAACCAAATTAGCAGTTAAAGGAAATAGTTCACCTTCAACATGGGTTTTGAACTGAAATAGCAGTTTTGTAGCCCGTGTTGAGAAATCCTTATCTGGAACTTGTCTTGGCTGAAAAGACTCTCCAGCCGAAGATATTTGACTTTTTGGCGAAGGAATACGGCGCATATATGATGTACCGTACCGTCTGAAAGTGCCAGCACTGCCATGGAGCATGCGCAGACCAATAACGCACACCATAAAATCAATAATTTACAACCTTCTGTCCTGAATTGGCGCGATGTAGGACCATTTTTAAAAAGAAAAAAAGAAACTGTATTAAAAAAATATAATAAAATCGTGTTCTGAAAAAATTCCGAAGGTGAACTATTTCCTTTAACTTATGCACCCAACGACGGCCTAGTTAGTGGTTGCGACCCTCAATTTGTGAAAATTGGTTCATGTTTTGTCCAACATTAGGAGTTTTGTTTTGTTTTGTCTCTGGCTGTATACAACACTAGGCTTAAGCTTACCATTAAAAAAGGAAAAAATAATCATGAAACAATGCAAAAATGGCAATGAAATCGGAAGTTCACTTATGCACCCAACGGCGACCTATATAGTGTCGGCGATTTGTTTCATTGACCAATCAGGGACGTTGTCACGCTTCTTGACGCACTTACTTCATTTATGGCCCCATGACTTGTTTACAAATCAACATTCAAACCAGGGATAGTGATGGATCATACTGTTCGTCACCATATATAAGCACATATTTTTAATTTCCCAAAATGTTATTTTCGAAATAGAAAAAGTTGTTATTTCACTTTTAAATTGAGATACGATAAATTTGATACCATACACGTGTAATACAATAATGCAGATAAATAAATCAGAAGGTCATTGTTACCCTTTTTAATGATCCCATGGTTTATGTTTTAAATCATGCTTGTATTTCCCATTAGTTATTGGGCCTTAAAGGAAATAGTTCACCTTCGGAAAATTTTCAGAACACGATTTTATTATATTTTTTAATACAGTTTCTTTTTTTATTTTCAAAAATTGTCCTACATCGCGCCAATTCAGGACAGAAGGTCGTAAATTATTAATGTTATGGTGTGCGTTATTGGTCTGCGCATGCTCAGACCAGTGCTGGCACTCTCAGACGGTACGGTATATCATATATGCGCCGCATTCCTTCGCCAAAAAGTCAAATATCTTCGGCTGGAGAGTCTTTTCAGCCGAGAAAAGTTGCAGATAAGGATTTCTCAGCACGGGCTACAAAACTGCTATTTCAGTTCAAAATCCCATGTTGAAGGTGAACTATTTCCTTTAATGTCTCTTTAAAGTAAAATTTGATACGTTAAAGAGCAATCGCATCTGATAACACTATGAAGTCCGTTTTTCGAAATTCGCGCCCAGTCGCCCACTATCATCGTTCAAAGTTGTGTTTTCTTCCAGCAAATGACCTTGACGAGTCGCTCACCACTACGCACCAAAATCAATTAATTGCAGCGTTGTGCAACAATTGTAAATAGTTATATTTTTTTTTGCTGCAGCATTCTGTCAAAATGTGTAATGTCAGAAAACATTTCATGTCTTATTATGCCAGATTTAAGCCCAATAATTGGATGAAAGTAGATATTAATTCCGGAGGGATAAGATTAATTCCGAAGGGATTTTGATTCAGACCGAGTTTTTTTGTGGCAACAATTCAAGTGCGCCAGATGCGCCAGATTCGTTTCATGTAGTTAACAGGAACCACAATGTATAAGTGAATTGCCGCCTCATCCAATTGTTGCAATAGCTGACGGTTGGTCAGATGCATGACAGTTGGTCAGATGCATGACGGTTGGTCAGACGGTTGGTCAGATGATTGGTCAGGAACAAACGCTTCCATAATCCATATATGTAGTGGTGCGTAGAAATCGTAAACAGTTTTTTTATTCTTATGAAAAATGAAATAAATGATTGCTTTTTTGTGTTTGCGCTGCTTGGGTAAGCTTTTGAGGACGATTACACATCATAAGTAGCCCTTAGGACTTGTTTAAGCCGGTTTTTGCGATATCATCCGATATAGGCATGATATCGTATGTTATATATATCCGATATAGGCCTTTAACGTAACAATACAATACCACTTAAATATTGAATATTTAAATCGCCGACTGATTCATGTCCAAGAGACGCAAAATATCCCCATCAGAACACACAACAGTGTTATATCCTCACAAGTCACACTGGTAAATCCCAGAGAACCCCACCGTTAGCTAAAATAAGCCACAGTGTTCTACCCGGCTGTTACCTTGGTCAGTCATGCCACGGAGGATGGTAGTGACGTCATTTATGCTGATAGCCGTTCCGATACCGTGTACTGAGACGGTCAGATGTTCTTATGAATCACATCCAGTTAGTCAGTGGCCTGCGCTCATGAGTTCATGAGTCGCCGCTAAAAATAAACGTGGCGAAGTATATCTCTCCGAGTGCAAGTCGTTCTAATTTCGTTAACAACATGCTATGCGTCATGATCTAATGTCTGACTTTGACTAACTGTGGACTAGGTTACTACCTACCCATACGGTACCCATACCCATACGGTACGGTACCCATACATTCAGTTGCTCAATAATTGTTTCTTTTGTGACAGAAAATATTGATTATTCATACGCATGTTTCTTTTATTTTTTATCGCTGGGGTAATATAAGGCGAATAATGATTAATTTGTTCGCCGTAAGCCGGTTATGTCTATGGACATTGCATGTGCCCGGTGTATGCCCTACCAGAGCATGGGAATGGTAGACTGCGCCGCCGTACAGCAAATCAGGTGGTTAGACTGTACCGCAATACAATTGTCACTGATGTATGCTGCACCGCAATGCAAGGGCAATCCAGATTGGCAATCCAGGAAATCCAGCCTCGACAGCGTTCCGTCTATTAAATAGACCGTGAGACGGCGATTGTTTCTTTAAAGTCTTTGCTGTATTGTATGAGATAGGTCGAAGAAGTCTATCGGGAAAATAGCATGAGTTGTGCGAGTGGAGATAGTAACGGGACATTTCATTTAAAGTCACCTTTAATGGGGTTTTGAACTGAGATTGCAGATTTGTAGAGCAGATCGAAAAATGGGTTGTGGTGAAATAATTACCTCGCTACGCTAAGTAATTTCGACACAGGACTAGTGGGCCCCTTTTAGAAGACTGTTTCGGGGCGGTTTCGTGGCACGGGGCAGTCTTTTGTACATTACGTTCGTGTTTTCCCTCCACTATTGGAAGCGCAACATATCTGGCGCCTTTCTTTCAATCTGTTCAACGTTGAATAACTCGTTGAATTACCTCTCAACAAATCGCATACACTAAATACGTCGTCGTAGGGGCAAAGTTAATCCGCCGAATACATCACCGTTTTCTGAAATGAGTATTGATTGATTATGGAAGAACGGTTCACATCAATGTGTCATGTGTGCATTGTAATGTATTGAATACCTGTATGTTGACAATTCATGGGGAAACATCCATTTTTGTAATGACGTTCCTGATATATATGATTGGGGTGTGCACGTGCGCACGTGCAGAGGCACCCCATCCATGACTTGTGGGAAGGCGGCGGCGGAGGGTTCCTAACCACACACCAAATTTGAACACAATCGGCTCAGCCGTTTATGAGATATAGAATAGAGGTGTGCACGTGCGCACGTGCAGAGGCACCCCACCCATAACTTGTGGAAAGGCGGCGGCGGAGGGTCCCTAACCACACACCAAATTTGAACACAATCGGCTCAGCCGTTCCTGATATATAGAATAGAGGTGTGCACGTGCGCACGTGCAGATGCACCCCACCCCTGAATTGTGGGAAAGTGGCGGCTGAGTGGTCCCTAACCAGACACCAAATTTGAACACAATCGGCCCAGCCGTTGCCGAGTTTTTGCGAGAAAACACTTTTCAACACCCCTCACGCAGCACGCGTCACGTGCAGTGGTAGTGACCCACATGAGTCGGCACCGATCTCAAACAGGTTTGGTTGGATGGGGCTACTCAGCAAAGAAACCCACTTGTCAATTGGACGTGCGGTTGCAGAGATATTAGCTTCTCAAAAGCGTCGCCACGGGCGGGTCGGGCCGGGCCGGGTCGGGCCGCTCATATTCAGATTTTTCCTATATACCACGGAAGGACGAGCGAGCGCCAAGCGCTCGCTCGTAACAACCGTTTTGTCTAACGAAATGGAATGTTTTCTTCCTTGCTGATCATTAAATAATATATTTGTATCTAACGATCCGCCAGGGTTTCAATCGACCTTGCTTCTACCTCACGATTTACAAGTCTGCTAAATTATGGTCTGTTGAAGTATACGCTTTTGTGTATCAAATATAAACGTTTGGCATATTGCTTGGTCCAAATTAGCATGTGTTTTCGTGAACGGATACTATTTCCTTTCGAATCCATGTAAGATGAGGTCTTGAAACACAGGCGGCCAGAGCGTCACTCAGGCGGCCAAAGAGTCCCCTCAGACGTCCAGAAAGCCTCTCTCAGGCGTCCAGAGCGCCCCCACTCATGCTGCCAGAGCGCCCCCTCTCAGTCGGCCAGAGCGCCCCCTCTCAGGCGCCCAGAGCGACCCCTCTCAGGCGCCCAGAGCGCCCCAGCTCAAACGACCAGAGTCTCCTCTCAGGCGGCCAGAGCGTCCCCTTTCAAGCAGCCAGAGCACCCCCTCTCAGGCGGCCCGAGCGCCTCCTCTCAGACGGCCAGAGCGCCCCTTCTCAGGTAGCCAGAGCGTCCCCTCTCAGGAGGCCAGACCCCCCCCCCCCCCACACACACACACACTCAGGCGGCCAGAGCACCTCCTCTCAGACGGCCAGAGCGCCCCCTCTCAGGCGGCCAGAGCGCCCCCCTCTCAGGCGGCCAGAGCGCCCCTTCTCAGGCGGCCAGAGCGCCCCCCCCCCCTCAGGCGGCCACAGCGCCCCCCCCCCCCTCAGGCGGCCACAGCGCCCCCTCTGAGGCGGCCAGAGCACCCCTCGCAGGTGACCAGAGCGCCCCTTCTCAGGCGGCCAGAGCGCCCCCTCTCAGGTGGACCAGAGCTGGCTCTCAGGCCAGCAGCCCCTGTCAAACACAAAGCGCCCTTCGGCTGAGTTTGGGGGGCAACTTCCCCCTCTCCCTGCCCCCCCCCCCTCTTCCACCGCCACTGCCAGAGCGTCCCCTCAGGCTGCCAGAGCGCCCCCTCAGGTTACCAGAACGCCCTTCAGGTGGCCAGAGTGCCCCCTCAGGCGGCCATAGCGCCCCCTCAGGAAGCCAGAGCGCACCCTCAGGCAACCAGAGCGCCCCCTCAGGCGGCAAGAGCGCCCCCTCACGCTGCCAGAGCGCCCCTCAGGTGGCCAGAGCCCCCTCATGCGGCCAGGGCACCCCCTCAGGAAGCCAGAGCGCCCCCTCAGGCGGCCAGAGTGCCTCCTCAGGCGGCTAGAACGCCCCCTCAGGCGGCCAGAATATCCCCTCAGGCGACCAGAGCACCCCCTCAGGCGGCCAGAGCGCCCCCTCAGGCGGCCAGAGCGCCCCCTCATGCGGCCAGTGCGCCCACTCAGGTGGCCAGAGCGCCACCTCAGGTGACCAGAGCGCCACCTCAGGTGGTCAGAGCGCCCCTCAGGTGGCCAGAGCGCCCCTCAGACAGCCAGAGCGTCCCCTCAGGCAGCCAGAGCGCCCCCTCAAGCGGTCAGAGCGCCCCCTCAGGTGGCCAGAGCGCCCCTCAGACAGCCAGAGCGCCCCCTCAGGCAGCCAGAGCGCCCCCTCAAGCGGTCAGAGCGCCCCCTCAGGCGGTCAGAGCGCCCCCTCAGGCAGTCAGAACGCCCAATCAGGCGCCCAGAGGCCTCCCTTGGCTTCCCTTGGCCTTGGCTTTCCCTTGGAATCCGCAGCCCCTGCTAAACACAAAGTGCCCCTCGGCTGATTTTTTGTTGTTGTTGTTGTTGGGGGGGGGGGGGAACTGCCCCCCCCCCTGCCTCCCTTCTTATGCCGCCCCTGCCCCACGGGACTGCCTCAGGGGGCCCCGCATTTCGTAGGGGGGGGGGGGGGGGGCACGGGCCCGTGTGTGCCCCCCCCCCCTTGTGTGCGCCTCTGGGCCCTCCGGATGAAAACATAAAATGCAAAACTTTGACTTCCATTTGTACAAAATAAATTCGGATTTTTATTTTAAAAATTACAACCAAACAGGGGCCCTACGGGACCACCTCAGAGGGGCCCCGCATTTCGTAAGGGGGCACGGGCCCTTGTGCCCCTTTCCCCCTCCCCCTGTGTGTGTCTCTGACTAGTACATGTCTATTAAAAGGGCCGTATTGTCCAGTACCGTTGCCTTCCGTTACGTTTCTACCATCTTTGCCTCTTTATATGATCATGTGTCGAGCATTCGAGTAGAAGAAGATGAGTAATGCAATCTCCGTCACACCTTTACCGACCTATATCTGGTCGACTGCTTTCGAACAGGCCCGACCGACGTGTCAGTGCGCGGCAGGTGTGCACTGTGCACTGTGCGCTGTGCAGGGACTGGGCGCTGTGTGCAGTGGTGCGTGCTCTCGGCGTGTTCACCAGGTCACGGTGCTCACAGGACAGTCGGGTAGGTGCGGGTTCTCTGTCTGAACAGAATCCAGCTGTGGTAAAGGCCGATGCTGCTCTCTTACATGCAGGCGCGCACACAAGGGGGGGGGGGCATACGACCCGTGCCTCCCCCTTACGAAATGCGGGGCCCCTCTGAGGAGGCCCCGTGGGGCCTCTGTTCGGTTGTAATTTTTGTTTGGCACATTTTGTGGACATTTTCTGATTTTTTTTTTGTAAACAAATTTGGGTGTCAAAAACTGAAAATGTCGAAAATCCGATATAACCATTTTGAAGTCCTGTTTGGGACGCGGGCCCGTGCCCCCTTACGAAATGCTATGATGCCACCGATCCGCCCTATGAGATGGGGCCCCTGTCCGGTTTATTTTTACAAATCTTTTTTTTCACCCGAAGGGGCCCACCGCGAAAATATAGAAAGCGAAGTTATCGCGAAAATGTGCAACGGGTCGAAGCTCTAAGGAGAAAAAAGATAAATATATAAAATAAGACGAAGTGTACCTCATACATAGGCTCACACAAGTGGGGAGGTGGGGGGGGGGGGGGGGGGCACACGGGCTCGTGCCCCCCCCCCCCACGAAATGCAGGCCCCTCTGAGACGGCCTCGTGGGGTTCCTTTGAGGTGGCTCCGTGGGGCCCCTCTGAGGCGGCCCCGTGGGGGCCCCTGTGAGGCTGTCTCGTGGGGCCCCTCTGAGGCGGCCACGTAGGGCCCCTCTGAGGCTGCCCCGTGGGGGTTCCTCTGAGGCTGCCCAGTAGGGCCTCTTTTTGGTTGTATTTTTTACAATAAAAATGAGGATTGTTTTTTAACAAATGAAAGTAAAAGTTTTACATTTTATATTTTCATCCGAAGGGCCCAGAGGCGCACACAAGGGGGCACATGGGCCCGTGTCCCCTAACGAAATGCGGGGCCCCTATGAGTCCCCGCATTTCGTAAGGGGCCCCGCGGTGGGGCCCCCTTACGGACAGCCCCCCCCCCCCCCCGAGGTGGGGCCCCTGTCCGGTTGTATTTTTGTTTGATGAAAAAAAATACGGATGGCCACACATGACAAATTAAATGGCCATGGAGACATGAAAAGTGAAAGTCTTCATGTTTTATTTTCATACGAAGGGGCCCACCGCGAAAATATAGAAAGCGACGTTATTGCGAAAATGTGTAACGGGTAGAAGCTCTAAGGAGAACAAATATCAATATATAAAATAAGACACGAAGTGTGCCTCATACAAGACGCGCACACAAGGGGGACACACACTGGCCCAAGCGCCCATCCCCCTTATGAAATGCGGGGCCCCTCTAATGGTGGGGCCCCTGTCCGGTTGTATTTTTTGTAAGAAGAAAATTCGAATGTATTTTTTCCACAAATGAAGTGAGTTTTTATTTTCTATTTTCATCTTAGCACATCACGACTGTCCGCGTCCCGTGACGTAATGCGCTAATGTACATCCGTGAATTCATTCAAGCGTACGTTCGGTATCTGGAAATTGTTTTCCTTTGGATATTCTCCGCTGGATAATTATCGCCGATAATTTCCACTTCGCGCGTTCGGCATCTACTCTGTCGGGGATAATTTTCAGTTGGAAAATTATCGCTCCGCAGAGCGTTCGGTATCTGCAAGCAGAGGCGCACACAAGGGGGGGGGCACAATGGCCCATGTCCGCCCCCCCCTTACACAATGCGGGGCCCCTTTGAGGCGGCCCCGCGGGGGCTGGGGCCCTGTTTGGTTGCATTAAAAAAATACAAATCCGGATTTATTTTTTACAAATGCAAGTCAACATTTTACATTTTATATTTTCATCGGAAGGGCCCAGAGGCGCACGCAAGGGGGGGGGGGGCACGGGTCTGTCCCCCCTTTCGAAATTCGGGACCCCTATGAGGCCCCTGTCCGGTTGTATATATGTCTGGTGGGGCCCTGTCCGGTTGTATTTTTTGTTATAAAAAATATCAAAATTCCGGATGTATTTTTTACAAATGAAAAGCGAAAGTTTGCATTTGTTATTTTCATCGGAAGGGGCCCACCGCGCAAATATAGAAAGCAAAAGTTATCGCGAAAATGTGCAACGGGTCGAAGTTCTAAGGATAAAAAATATATAAAATAAGACACGAATTGTTCCTCATACCAGAGGCGCACACAAGGGGGACACACTGGCCCACGTGCCCCTCCTCCTTATGAAATGCGGGGCCCCTCTAAGGTGGCTCGGTGGGGCCCCTGTCCGGTTGTATTTTTTATAAGAAGAAAATTCGGATGTATTTTTTCACAAATGAAAAGCGAGTTTTTATTTCCTATTGTCATCTTGCACACCACAACTGTCCGCGGCCCGTGACGTAATACGCCAATGTGCATCCGTACATCCATTCAAGCGTGCGTTCGGTATCTGGAAAATGTTTTACTTTGGATATTGTCCACTTGGAAAATTATCGACGATAATTTTCCCTTCGCGCGTTCGGCATCTACTATGTCGGGCATAATGTTCCATTATCGCTCTGCAGAGCGTTCGGTATATGCAAGGATATCGGCTTTCGGCTTTCCATCGGCTTTTTGCGTGCGCTGTAAAACACGTATTTAACTCAACTCAGGCGTGAAATTGGTATTAGCCGACCTTAAAAGCAACAGGAATTACTTTGAGAACACAATATGTGCAAAACCTCAAGTTAAAAGAAAGCAAATGGCCGCCGGTGAACGCAGCGGCAGTCGTCAGCTGGCTACGACGAAGGGATGTTATCTAAGCGACCCTGCTCCGGACATTTTCCAAGATTCTCGCCCGCGACGGAACTAATTATCGGGATGATTTTCCATTTTCCAAATACCGAACGTGATCCTTGTCAGGTCAATATTGATGTTACCAATGTCACCAAATGTCAGTTGGTCATATATGGGTGTCCTTAAAAAAAATTGCCTCGAGAACTATGAGCGCAGAAAAAGCGCAGAAAAAATAAATTCAGAAAAAATACATTCGAAAGATATTTAACCCGCGCCGTGCCGGAGGGCGGGCGTTTAGACACCCCCTAAGGTTTTTCGGGGTTAGTAAAAAACTGCGTTTTTTTGTACAGCTGTTCGGGCATCAACTACCCACATTATGTGCAATTCTTACCTCGGGTCACGTCAGGTCAGGTCACCAGGTCTAGGTCACGTGACCCACCTCAAAAAAAAAGTTTGCGTTCGTACCACAGCCACAGTTTTTGGCCGATCGGTTTAAAACTTACAGGATTTCATAAGGTCATAGGTACCTACAATTCGGATATATAATATTTTATAGGTATATCGGTGACTATAGGTCGGATCAATTTCGTGACCTCCCCATTATAAGTCAATGGGGATGTACTTGTCAGATACCGCGAACTATGTCACCTATCTGTATTCTCGAACACAACCTTCCCCGCCCGCGGCCGCCACACAACTCCCCCAGCCGAACCCCGCACCGCCGGCTCGAGAACAGGAATCCAGCCGGCAGTGCACGTGCGCCGCACGTCGGATGCACCTCCCGCCCGCTGAACTGCAGACGCAACCCAGGCACGGTAAGTCCAGAGGCCATCAGTAACTACATTAGTAACTACACTCCTCCCTGATCATCATGATCACAACACCATCGCCTATAAGGTAGCCTGCGGACGCGCTGGCTACGTCTAAGAACAGGAGCCGGTGCTACAGTTCTTCCAGCAGGTAACTGAGCAGCCTCTGCAGACCGCGGTACTGAATTATCAGCCCCCGATCTCGGAACCTCAGACGAACTCGTGACTTCCACAGTACACGGCGCCCGCACATCAGCCTGCGGCATTGGCGCATCAACAATCAGTGGAACATCGACATCTGCGCTGATCGGCGCCGCGGTATCTACGTCTGTTTGCTCGTTACAGGGCGGCGCTTGTTGCACGCAGCGCCGCAGGTCCCTTACATGTCGCGGAACCCCATCCACGTCAACAACCTGTCGTGAGACCAGACCTGTCACCGTGCCGCGTTTTGATCGTGCTGAGCACCGAGTGCCGCGCTGTCTTACCCACACAGCATCGCCGACCGCGAATGCGTCCCCTCCCACTGTCGGAACTTCAGGCTCCTCCGACCCGGGCTCGAACTCCGGCGCAGCGGAGTCGGACTGATCGCCCTCGGGTCGCACACAGTCTCTGATCGTATAACGGTAAATTCGACTGGCGGGGCTACTAGCAGCCGCCTCGCCGTCACGAGGCGACACGTTGTACAAATGCACTGCCTCGTTAACGGGACACCGTTTCCTCGCGGCGATGACCTTCACTGTGCGGTGATTGCGCTCGACAATCCCATTACCGCTTGGCACGTGAGCAGCTCGGAACCGCAGCGACACATTCCAGCGAACAGCAAAGGTCCTAAAGTCGCGGCTGCGGAACACAGTACCATTGTCGCTCAAAAGCTCAACAGGCGCCCCCCGCTCACAGAACACCTCCTCAAGCGCCCGAACAACGCTACCGCAGTCCCTCGCGGCGCAGTGGCCGCCACAAGCTGTAACGGGACGGTCCGCAGTCCACAATGGTCAGGTAATGCTGGCCGTGATAGTGTGTGATGTCAATCGCGAGTCGCTGCCATGTCTCTGGTACGTCCAGCGTCCCGTGACGCCACTTCACGGGTGCCGGGTCAATCGCGCGACACACATCACAGTCCAGCACCGCGGCCCGCGCCTGAGCTCGCGTCACAGTCCGCCCGATATAGCGCCGCGCGAAATACAACGTTCGTCGGACACCGGGGTGACCAGCGCTCACGTGCACCTCGGCCACGGCCACTGCACTCACGCCTAGCTCGGCCGCAGACGCCGCACTCGCACCGGCGTCTCGCTCGGCCACAGCCGCTGCACCCGTGTCTCGCTCGGCCACAGACGCCGCACTCGCACCGACGCCTCGCTCGGTCGCAGCCGTTGCACCCGCGTCTCGCTCGGCCACAGACGCAGCACGGACAGCCGGCTGAATGTTCACCGTCGAGCCGTCACGCACTCGCACACGCTCAGCCTGGCTGAGCCACGCTCGAGGCACACGCGTTAGAACATCAGCGCGGTTCTCCGCCGATCGGACCAGCACCACCGACAGGTCAAGTCCGAGCTCGCTGGCCAGCTGGCGGATGATCTCAACACGGCGTCTGATGAGCATCTCGCCATGCGCTTTGGTGCGGAGGCGAGCACGGCCAGTCAGAGCATCATCCACCCAGCGGTGCACGGTCGCCGAGTCCGTCCGCAGCTCAATGACGCGCATGCCCCAGGCCACAGCCAAGTTTACACCACGGATGGCCGCGTCTAGCTCGGCCATATTGATGTGCGCCGACACGTCACTGCGCAGCCAGCACGCGTCCTCGACGACACCGCCATCTGGCAGCTCCACAACGCCCGAAGCCAGCGAGCTGGCGTCAGTCCACACAATCACTGCATCGCCACTCACGTCCCATCGGCCCTTAGCTGGGTCGTTGGCCTTCACTCTGGCTATCAGCTCCTCAACCAGCCGCGGCACGTTCTCCTCCTCGACGGGGACCGTCCCAGCCGTTCGTCACTTCATTGACCAACCGCTTGACGAACGAGGCAGCCGGGCGGAGCCAGCCGCACACCGGATGGTGGCTGGTCAGCTGCCCGCAGATGGAGAACACCTTTCGCTTCGTCAAGGGCTTCGTCACGTCCTTGATCTGATTGTCTCTGCCCCATCTCAGGTCTCCAGTCGGCTCCCCCCCAGACCCTCAGTCCAAGGATGCGAGCGCCGTCCTTTGCTCGCTCCGGGGTTTTGCTCTCGAGCCCGTAGGCTCGGAGATGCTCGGCCACTTCAGAGGCAGACACACTTCAGAGGCCTCGTCCACCAGGATGTCATCGACGTACGTCGAGACAGCTGCCGCGACGCGCGAGTCCTGTGCCACGGCCGTGTCCAGCACCGTCTGCATGACTGACGGCGCAACGTTTAGTCCGAAGCCGAGCCGAGTCAGCGCGAACCTTTTCCCCCCTGAACCAGACGGTCTGGTACGGCCAGAGAGCCTCCTCTACGTGGACCTGCAGAAACGCCTTCTTCAAGTCCAGCAGCGCCACGTCAGCCCCCATCTGTCGCCACCTGCGCAACCGCTCTGCGCAAACGTCCGCGTCGGCCGTGAAGGCCGTCACATGGCGATTCAAGGATCTAAAATCCAAGACCGGCCGCACTTTCGTCCTCTGCACTACCGCCATCAACGGTATCGATCCCTTGGGCGGACCCAGCTGTCTCTCATCGTACTCTCGCAGCCAGCCATCCTTGATCCAGTTGTCCAGTTCCGCTTCGTACTCGGCGCGCGCCTCCGCCGGCACCGGGTACTCGTCCACCGTGCTGAACAGCTCACTCGGCGGGCTGCCCCCGGTCCACTTCCAGGACACTACCCAGCGCCGCTGGGTCGGGTCAAATGTCACGCAGAAGTCCTCCTTCTCGACTTTCAGTTCTCCCGTCGGCTGCGGCTCATCGGCAGCGGCAACACACGCCGTACTCGCTTCCTCGCAGACAAACTGCACGTCAGAGGGCGAGCGGACAGTCACTCCCCTTAGAGCCTGGACAGCGTCCATCCCCATTATCACGCCAAACCCGAGGGGTTTTTCCCTGACCACCAGGGCGCTCACCACCACTGCCCGGCAGCCTGGCACAGCGAGCTGAACGTCCCCAGTGCCCGCACACTCAAGCTGCTGGCCGCTTACAGTCACCACGTGCACTGTTCGCCTCCGCCACCGACGGCACACTGACCCGTGCACCAGCGTCCGCGTGCACCCAGAGTCAATCAGCACGGCACACCGTGCTCCGTCGATGTCCAACTCTCTCACCGGTAGCGCGCCAGTATATCCCTCAGCCCCGAGAGGAGGCCGGCGCAGGTGCCTCCTCTCGCTCCCCGTTTGGGCAGCGGGCGGCGATGTGTCCCCATGCCCGACAACGGTAGCACTGAAGGGCGGGTGGATCACCTCCGCGTGCCGGGGACGGGCGCGAGCCGCCATCTGCAGCCGGCTGCCACTGCCGGCCTCCGAAGCGTCGGTCACGTGGGCACTCGCGGGCGATGTGTGTGAACTCCCCGCAGGTAAAACACGGGCCTCGCCGCCTGCCGCCACCGCCTGGCGGCGCCACTGGCCGCCTCGCGCCAGCCAACATGGCGGCCGCGTCTGACTCTTCGCGTAACACGGCGCGGGCCCGGTCCGCGAGGTCGTTCAGGGAAAGCGAATCTACTCGCGCTTCCGCCTTCAACACCTGCTTCACAGCTCCCGGTAGCCCCGCCACGAACGCACCGCAGAGACCACCTTCGCTGAGCCCCCCGAACAGGGACGCGAGCTGCTGGAGCTCCGCGAGGAAAACATCTACCGATTCCCCCGCCTCGAGCTTACGATCCATGAAACGTTCATAAGCCGTGAGCTTATCGAACGCAAAGGCCCTCTTCAACGCACCTTTTATCTTCTCTGATCCTTCTTATCCGCTGCTGGCAACTGCCGGTATACTGACAGCGCGCCTCCCTTCAGTCACAACGGTATGACGACTTCCTGTCGCGTCTCCGCCTGCTCTTCGTCACGCCGAGAAAGCGTGCAGACCATCTCCAGTTTCTCGATCCATTCCACGACATTTGCCCCGTCTGATCCATCAAATTCGGGTATCAACTTGACATCGAGTCCTGCCATAATGCCGAAATAGCTTGTACTTGTCAGATACCGCAAACTATGTCAATTATCTGTATTCTCGAACACAACCTTCCCCGCCCGCGGCCGCCACACAACTCCCCCAGCCGAACCCCGCACCGCCGGCTCGAGAACAGGAATCCAGCCGGCAGTGCACGTGCGCCGCACGTCGGATGCACCTCCCGCCCGCTGAACTGCAGACGCAACCCAGGCACGGTAAGTCCAGAGGCCATCAGTAACTACATTAGTAACTACAGGGGAAATATTCAGACGCTTCCTATTTCGAGGATACGCATGATATCAGTCCAATTCCTTCTGGGTCA
>JAXIVJ010011392.1:5000-10000 GCA_036785665.1 Chirona hameri
GTCGGTCGGTCGGTCGTCGGTCGGTTCGGTCGGTCGTCGGATCGGTCGGTCGGTCGGTCGGTCGGTCGGTCGTCGGTCGGTCGGTCGGTCGGTCGTCGGTCGGTCGGTCGGATCGGTCGGTCGGTCGGTCGTCGGTCGTCGTCGGTCTGGTCGGTCGGCTCGGTCGGTCGTCGGTCGGATCGGTCGGTCGGTGGTCGGTCGGTCGGTCCGGTCGGTCGGTCGGATCTCGTCGGTCGGTCGGTCGGTCGTCGGTCGGTCGTCGTCGGTCGTCGGTCGGTCGGTCGTCGGTCGGTCGGTCGGTCGGTCGGTCGGTCGGGTCGGCGTCGGTCGGTCGGTCGGTCGGATCGGTCGGTCGCGTCGGTCGGTCGGTCGGTCGCGTCGGTCGGTCGGTCGGATCGGTCGGTCGGTCGGACGGTCGGTCGGTCGGTCGTCGGTCCGTCGGTCGGTCGGTCGGTCGGTCGGTCGGTCGGGTCGGTTCGGCTCGGTCGCGGTCGTCGTCGGTCGTCGTCGGTCGGTCGGATCGGTCGGTCGGTCGGTCGGTCGGTCGGTCGGTCGTCGGTCGGTCGGTCGGTCGCGTCTGTCGTCTGTCTGTCGTCCACTGTCGGTCGGTCGGTCGGTCGGTCGGTCGGTCGGTCGGTCGGTCTGGTCTTGTCTGTCTGTCTGTCTGTCTGTCTGTCTGTCTGTCTGTCTGTCTATCTGTCTGTCTGTCTTGTATCTGTCTATCTGTCTATCTGTCTATCTGTCCTATCTGTCTATCTGTCTATCTGTCTATCTGTCTATCTGTCTATACTGTCTATCTGTCTATCTGTCTATCTGTCTATCTGTCTATCTGTCTATCTGTCTATCCTATCTGTCTATCTGTCTATCTGTCTATCTGTCTATCTGTCTATCTGTCTATCTGTCTATCTGTCTATCTGTCTATCTGTCTATCTGTCTATCTGTCTATCTGTCTATCTGTCTATCTGTCTATCTGTCTATCTGTCTATCTGTCTATCTGTCTATCTGTCTATCTGTCTATCTGTCTATCTGTCTATCTGTCTATCTGTCTATCTGTCTATCTGTCTATCTTGTCTATCTGTCTATCTGTCTTATCTGGCTCTATCTGTCTATATCTGTCTATCTGTCTATCTGTCTATCTGTCTATCTGTCTATCTGTCTATCTGTCTATCTGCTCTATCTGTCTATCTGTCTATCTGTCTATCTGTCTATCTGTCTACTGTCTAATCTGTCTATCTGTCTATCTGTCTATCTGTCTATCTGTCTATCTGTCTATCTTGTCTATCTGTCTATCTGTCTATCTGTCTATCTGTCTATCTGTCTATCTGTCTATCTGTCTATCTGTCTATCTGTCTATCTGTCTATCTGTCTATACTGTCTATCTGTCTATCTGTCTATCTGTCTATCTGTCTATCTGTCTATCTGTCTATCTGTCTATCTGTCTATCTGTCTATCTGTCTATCAGTCATATCTCTGTCTATCTGTCTATCAGTCTATCTGTCTATCTGTCTATCTGTCTATCTGTCTATCTGTCTATCTGTCTATCTGTCTACTCTATCTGTCTATCTGTCTATCTGTCTATCTGTCTATCTGTCTGCTATCTGTCTATCTGTCTATCCTGTCTATCTGTCTATCTGTCTATCTGTCTATCTGTCTATCTGTCTATCTGTCTATCGTCTATCTGTCTATCTGTCTATCTGTCTATCTGTCTATCTGTCTATCTGTCTATCTGTCTATCTGTCTATCTGTCTATCTGTCTATCTGTCTATCTGTCTATCTGTCTATCTGCACTGTCTATCTGTCTATCTGTCTATCTGTCTATCTGTCTATCTGTCTATCTGTCTATCTGTCTATCTGTCTATCTGTCTATCTGTCTATCTGTCTATCTGTCTATCTGTCTATCTGTCTATCTGTCTATCTGTCTATCTGTCTATCTGTCTATCTGTCTATCTGTCTTATCGTGTCTATCTGTCTATCTGTCTATCTGTCTATCTGTCTATCTGTCTATCTGTCCTATCTGTCTATCTGTCTATCTGTCTATCTGTCTATCTGTCTATCTGTCTATCTGTCTATCTGTCTATCTGTCTATCTGTCTATCTGTCTATCTGTCTATCTGTCTATCTGTCTATCTGTCTATCTGTCTATCTGTCTATATGTCTATCTGTCTATCTGTCTATCTGTCTATCTGTCTATCTGTTCTATCTGTCCTATCTGTCTATCTGTCTATCTGTCTATCTGTCTATCTGTCTATCTGTCTATCTGTCTATCTGTCTATCTGTCTATCTGTCTATCTGTCTATTATGTCTATCTGTCTATCTGTCTATCTGTCTCTACTGTCTATACTGTCTATCTGTCTATCTGTCTATCTGTCTATCTGTCTAATCTGTCTATCTGTCTATCTGTCTATCTGTCTATCTGTCTATCTGTCTATCTGTCTATCTGTCTATCTGTCTATCTGTCTATCTGTCTATCTGTCTATCTGTCTATCTGTCTATCTGTCTATCTGTCTATCTGTCTATCTGTCTATCTGTCTATCTGTCTATCTGTCTATCTGTCTATCTGTCTATCTGTCTATCTGTCTATCTGTCTATCTGTCTATCTGTCTATCTGTCTATCTGTCTATCTGTCTATCTGTCTATCTGTCTATCTGTCTATCTGTCTATCTGTCTATCTGTCTATCTGTCTATCTGTCTATCTGTCTATCTGTCTATCTGTCTATCTGTCTATCTGTCTATCTGTCTATCTGTCTATCTGTCTATCTGTCTATCTGTCTATCTGTCTATCTGTCTATCTGTCTATCTGTCTATCTGTCTATCTGTCTATCTGTCTATCTGTCTATCTGTCTATCTGTCTATCTGTCTATCTGTCTATCTGTCTATCTGTCTATCTGTCTATCTGTCTATCTGTCTATCTGTCTATCTGTCTATCTGTCTATCTGTCTATCTGTCTATCTGTCTATCTGTCTATCTGTCTATCTGTCTATCTGTCTATCTGTCTATCTGTCTATCTGTCTATCTGTCTATCTGTCTATCTGTCTATCTGTCTATCTGTCTATCTGTCTATCTGTCTATCTGTCTATCTGTCTATCTGTCTATCTGTCTATCTGTCTATCTGTCTATCTGTCTATCTGTCTATCTGTCTATCTGTCTATCTGTCTATCTGTCTATCTGTCTATCTGTCTATCTGTCTATCTGTCTATCTGTCTATCTGTCTATCTGTCTATCTGTCTATCTGTCTATCTGTCTATCTGTCTATCTGTCTATCTGTCTATCTGTCTATCTGTCTATCTGTCTATCTGTCTATCTGTCTATCTGTCTATCTGTCTATCTGTCTATCTGTCTATCTGTCTATCTGTCTATCTGTCTATCTGTCTATCTGTCTATCTGTCTATCTGTCTATCTGTCTATCTGTCTATCTGTCTATCTGTCTATCTGTCTATCTGTCTATCTGTCTATCTGTCTATCTGTCTATCTGTCTATCTGTCTATCTGTCTATCTGTCTATCTGTCTATCTGTCTATCTGTCTATCTGTCTATCTGTCTATCTGTCTATCTGTCTATCTGTCTATCTGTCTATCTGTCTATCTGTCTATCTGTCTATCTGTCTATCTGTCTATCTGTCTATCTGTCTATCTGTCTATCTGTCTATCTGTCTATCTGTCTATCTGTCTATCTGTCTATCTGTCTATCTGTCTATCTGTCTATCTGTCTATCTGTCTATCTGTCTATCTGTCTATCTGTCTATCTGTCTATCTGTCTATCTGTCTATCTGTCTATCTGTCTATCTGTCTATCTGTCTATCTGTCTATCTGTCTATCTGTCTATCTGTCTATCTGTCTATCTGTCTATCTGTCTATCTGTCTATCTGTCGATCTGTCGATCTGTCGATCTGTCGATCTGTCGATCTGTCGATCTGTCGATCTGTCGATCTGTCGATCTGTCGATCTGTCGATCTGTCGATCTGTCGATCTGTCGATCTGTCGATCTGTCGATCTGTCGATCTGTCGATCTGTCGATCTGTCGATCTGTCGATCTGTCGATCTGTCGATCTGTCGATCTGTCGATCTGTCGATCTGTCGATCTGTCGATCTGTCGATCTGTCGATCTGTCGATCTGTCGATCTGTCGATCTGTCGATCTGTCGATCTGTCGATCTGTCGATCTGTCGATCTGTCGATCTGTCGATCTGTCGATCTGTCGATCTGTCGATCTGTCGATCTGTCGATCTGTCGATCTGTCGATCTGTCGATCTGTCGATCTGTCGATCTGTCGATCTGTCGATCTGTCGATCTGTCGATCTGTCGATCTGTCGATCTGTCGATCTGTCGATCTGTCGATCTGTCGATCTGTCGATCTGTCGATCTGTCGATCTGTCGATCTGTCGATCTGTCGATCTGTCGATCTGTCGATCTGTCGATCTGTCGATCTGTCGATCTGTCGATCTGTCGATCTGTCGATCTGTCGATCTGTCGATCTGTCGATCTGTCGATCTGTCGATCTGTCGATCTGTCGATCTGTCGATCTGTCGATCTGTCGATCTGTCGATCTGTCGATCTGTCGATCTGTCGATCTGTCGATCTGTCGATCTGTCTGTCTGTCTGTCTGTCTGTCTGTCTGTCTGTCTGTCTGTCTGTCTGTCTGTCTGTCTGTCTGTCTGTCTGTCTGTCTGTCTGTCTGTCTGTCTGTCTGTCTGTCTGTCTGTCTGTCTGTCTGTCTGTCTGTCTGTCTGTCTGTCTGTCTGTCTGTCTGTCTGTCTGTCTGTCTGTCTGTCTGTCTGTCTGTCTGTCTGTCTGTCTGTCTGTCTGTCTGTCTGTCTGTCTGTCTGTCTGTCTGTCTGTCTGTCTGTCTGTCTGTCTGTCTGTCTGTCTGTCTGTCTGTCTGTCTGTCTGTCTGTCTGTCTGTCTGTCTGTCTGTCTGTCTGTCTGTCTGTCTGTCTGTCTGTCTGTCTGTCTGTCTGTCTGTCTGTCTGTCTGTCTGTCTGTCTGTCTGTCTGTCTGTCTGTCTGT
>JAXIVJ010011392.1:12500-43729 GCA_036785665.1 Chirona hameri
GTCCGTCCGTCCGTCCGTCCGCCCGCCCGCCCGCCTGTCTGTCTGTCTGTCTGTCGGAGATGTCGACAAAAAAATTGTGCCATATATTTGGCAGCACAAAGGATTTCCCTGCTATTAAAAAAGAATAATAGGACGTCACCAACCCAACTTTCCACTTAAAACGAAAAGTTGAATATCTTCCAAGATATACAATTTTGTTCAGGAAAAAAGTTCACGAACATGTTTAACTGACCTCGCCTGACATATAGACATAGAATTAAGTGTGATTCGACAAATTTAAAGAAGGTGGGACAGTCCCTTTAACGACGTGCGAGCCGGCAGCAGTATAACAGCGAGGTTATTAATCATGTTTGCGAACAATTGTATGCATAATAGGTATAGTGATATTATAATAACAAAACTGGCGAACCGATAGTTAAAGTCACTATAAATTCCAAAAAGTGGTGTTGTTCCAAACATATATATATATTCACGATATACACTAGCATGTCTTATCTAATTTATAACATAATTTTTAGATCAGATAAAGCTATAGTTTAGCTGGAAGCTATGTTTATCTTTGTCAAGTGATTCCATCAACCTTTCAAAGCCGACCTGCCACTCAACAAGCCTTCAGTCCCCATAGAACAGTAATCTTAAAGTATACGCTGCTTCACAAGCATTAAACTAACGGCGACACTATAATAATTACAACCAATATAGAAATATTAAATTGATAATAGCCAACAGGCGCGGATCCAGAAATATTCCCAGGAGGGTGGCGTGTTAATGAGCGAGGTGTTTATGGCCGGTAAAATGTGTGAACGCAGCATATTTTTCTAGTAGATCAAATGCAGAGGTCTTATTGATGAATGAAGCACTACATTATTTTTGTTAGCGTAATTTTGTAATTTTGTAAGCTTAAATTTGTCGGTCTCCAGGGGAGGGTCCGAATCCGCGTCCTTAGTGATTGGTCAAATTATTATTAGAAGTTCAAAATGAACAACTGCATCTCTCATTTTACTATATGGGAACAGCTGAAGGATTCTAAATATTACTTTGTGGGCTAGGAGCTCAAAAGTTGCGGCTCTAATTCACAATCTCGCGCTGTGGCCCGACACACGACAGAGCAGCGGGCGCTGGGGTGGGTCGGGGAGAGAGGGGAGAGTGACACGACCTTTGACCGGTCGGTAAGCTATTAAGCCGCGAATACACTGGGGCAAACTGGTTTGGATGGCTCGCCGGATCGCTGCAACCCATGTACAGATATTTTCAAGAGAGAGTGTACAGTCGGTCTCATAATGATCTTCCCTTACCATGTTTCTAAAACTTATCTAATTTCAATTTTGTGTACATAAAGGACTGATTTAAGGGAGCATAGGGTACCTACCTAGGTAGGTACCATATGTTCCCTTAAATCAGTCCTGTATGTACACAGAAGTTAAATTAGATGTGTTTTAGAAACATGGTAAGGGAAGATCATTATGAGACCGACTGACTGTACATGTTCACCAGTTATTTTCTAGTGTTATTTTTTTGGGAAATTCGCGACCCATTCTTTTAACCCGCGCCCTGGTGGGCCTCTGAGACAATTTCGCCATGGTGGTGGGGGTCAAAATGACCCCCCCCCCCCCCCACCCACCAGTAACTCGAAAACTAAAGGTACTAGAAAGACGCGGAAAAAACGTTCGAAAGCTCTGGACATGGACATTTGAAGTTGCTTCAAGTGATGTTTTCTTCAGGTGAACATTGAGGTCACCAGAGGTCATCAAAGGCCAAATTTTCCAGTTTTTGGACATCGGCTTGAAACATTACCAAATGTCTCGACAACTATGATAGCTGGGAGCAAACGCGAAAAAACAATAGCAAGATATTGAAATTTGAAATGCACAAAGTGTCCTCAAATTTGACTTCAGGTCATTATTGAAGGCTCCAGAGGTCATGCAAGGTCAAAAAGTCTGATTTTGGCAAAACTGTTTTTCGCGAATAACTTTTTACTGAATACAGATAAAGCAATACTGTTGCCACCATCGTGTTTACCTCATCACAGCACATTGTCACATATTACTTGTGACCTAGTTAGGTCAAATTCAAAATTTGACCTCAGGTCAAGGTCATTCGGTGACCCATGTAGGATATCATGTTGCATATGGGGCGACGCGGCTTGACGAGCCAAACACATTGATGCCATGTACTAGTCTCTATCTTTATTATATCAATAGTTATTAGCAAAACATTGCTGACGACCTCAGATGACCTCATATGACCTAGCAGGGGTCACTGAGCAGCAATTGCACCTGGGTCATCAATAATGAGCTAAAATAACATGATTCTGAAAGAATTGACCTGATACCATTCAGATTCGTTGAATAGTAAGCATTTGAGAGGCGAACCAGAGCAAAACGAAATGCTCTGGACCTGCCATCGGTTAGGACAGAGCTGGCTAGACGCTCCCTGCAGTACAGAGCGGCCGCAGTGTGGAATAGCCTTCCCGAGCAGATTACGGACGTTGTGGTAAAGTCGTCATTTAAATCTCGACTACCGTTCTAGGCCACTGCGTGGTGCGCGCATATTGTAGGTGTGTATTTTGTCTGTGCGTATACGTGCTGTTACACATTTATGTACGTTTGGTTTTCTGTGTGTTTTTATTCTGATGACGTCTGCCCAGAATATGATTTTTTGGACAATACACTTGAATTGAATTGTATATTTTCCCATTCACTTATAATGGGAGGTCAGCAAATTTACCTGACCTTAGGTCACCGATATACAACAAAATCCGAGATCAACGAGTTGGAGGTACTAATGACTTCATGATATACTGCAAGTTTCAAATCTTTCCGACCAAAACTGTAGCTTTGGCACGATCACAAACATTTTAGGAGTTAAGGTCACTTCAAGTGAGCTGGTGAGCTGACCTGACATGACCTGGGGTAAAACCTTTAACAAAGTGTGGGTAATTGATGTCCAAACAGCTATGCAAAATTTGGCGGCGCTCCGCGCCGCCGTTTTCCTGCTATGATCGAAAAACCGCCCGGGAGGGGGGGGGGGGGGGGGGGGTCAAAATGACCCCCACCCCACCAGGGCGCGGGTTAAACAATAGTGCAAACCTATTTGTTTGAATATGTTACATTAATCTACGTAGTGCTTGAGCAAGCAACATATATTTCTTTGTTTTTTTATGATTTTGGCTGACATCTCCTCAGGTCTGCCAAAAAGTTCGCCCCCCCCCCCCAACTTGAAAAAAGTTCCCGCGCCCCTGCTCCTACCTCATACCTCATATACCCCTCTCTCTCTCCCCTACCCCTACCCATTGCGGGAGTTGAATCGCTACTTTTGCGTCAAAAAGAAGCTCGCGGCTGTGCCATCAAATGACAATATTCATAGCAATAAATTAAATTAATCACGAATGGAAAAGAAACTTTAGTTCTAAAGAAACGTAATTATGTGGGGTTGTGGCTATCCAAATTATAATTTGCATCCCCTTACCCAAAGCACAGTTTTACCTATTGATTACGAGCGAGCGCGAAGCGCTCGCTCGTCCTTCCGTGGTATATGGGGAAAAATCTGAATATGAGCGGCCCGGCCCGACCCGGCCCGTGGCGACGCTTTTGAGAAGCTAATATCTCTGCAACCGTACGTCCAATGGACAAGCGGGCTTCTTTGCTGAGTAGGGGCGCGGGAACTTTTTTCAAGTTGGGGGGGGGGGGGGGGGCGAACTTTTTGGCAGACCTGAGGAGATGTCAGCCAAAATCATAAAAAACAAAGAAATATATCCAACCTAACCTGTTTGAGACCAGTGCCGACTCATGTGGGTGACTACCACTGCGCGTGGCGCGTACCGCGTGATGAGTGTTGAAAAGTGTTTTCTCGTAAAAACTCCGCAACGGCTGGGCAGATTGTGTTCAAATTTGGTGTGTGGTTAGGGACCTCTCAGCCGCCACTTTCCCACAAGTCATGGGTGGGGTGCCTCTACACGTGCGCACGTGCACACCCCTATTATATTTCTCAAGAACGGCTGAGTTGATTGTGTTCAAATTTGGTGTGTGGTTAGGGACCCCTCCGCTGCCGCCTTCCCACAAGTCATGGATGGGGTGCTTCTGCACGTGCGCACGTGCACACCCCTATTCTGTATCTCAGGAACGGCTGAGCCGATTGTGTTCAAATTTTGTGTGTGGTTAGGGACCCCTCCGCCACCGCCTTTCCACAAGTCATGTGTGGGGTGCGTCTGCACGTGCGCACGTGCACACCCCTATTCTATATCTCAGGAACGGCTTCGCCGATTGCGTTCAAATTGTATGTGTGGCTAGGGACCTCTCAGCCGCCTCTTTTCCACAAGTCAGGGGTGGGGTGCCTCTGCACGTGCGCACGTGCGCACTTTTTTGTGTGTCTCAGAAACTACTTGCCCGATCGAGTTGAAATTCACCATACATTTCGTTCGCGCTCGCTCGTTCATCGCCAACTACGGCGCCTTACTGGTAATTTAATGTATATTTTGAGCATTGCCATTGGATTATGCCAACCATTCATTCTTAGTGTCAAATGAAACATCGATACGGACAAACGACGAACTTGACTGCTCAGTGACGAAACCAATCTTTAATCATCCAAACAGTTTTGAAGATGTCGAATTTTATGCACAATGCCGAATTTATTACTATAGGCCGGCAATGCGATCGGGGCATTGTCTTGGGGGCAAACTCATACGATAATTTCGTAGTTTGGCCCCAGCCGGCCAGGCCACCGCTGACTGGCCGTTGCGGTGACCTCAGACTGTGACGTCACCACAAGCCGCCACTGGGCGGCGTGCCGGCCGGCTCAAGTGCTGTGCGGCGCAGTATCCTGCTCCGCGGCACAGTATCCACGGCCGGCCGGCACCAGCTGACGGCGGAGGCCCGCTCCTTCAAAATGGTAACTTGGCTTTACCCCCCTGGAGGGTTTATTTTGCCACCCTCAGTATCGGCAGCCATTAATGGATTTTGGGCCGCTGTATCGCGCACGTAACCTGCAAGTATCAAGTCTGTGTCACCAACCGTGTGACCTGAGGAGGCAAAAATAAAACAAAACGTTTGTACCAACTTTTTGGCACTTGGCACGTGGCGCGTACTATAGATTGACCCGAAAATGGTACCATCATCTGTCCGCAGTCTTGCCGCATCGAACGGTGCCACCCGCGTCGAAATCGGCCCAGCCGTTTGGGCTCCAAGTGCCAATATGCTCCGTTGGACATACACACACACGCACGCACGCACGCACGCACGCACGCACGCACGCACGCACACGCACACGCACACGCACACGCACACGCACACGCACACAAACAAGCTCCTCCCACTTTCCGAGCGACGGCCCGGTGGAAATCTTCGAACTCAGAAAAACATGTAAACATGTGTCTCTTCTTTCTACGATTGTGAATGACCATTGACGGAATCGCGTCCAGCCTGTTTTACAGATCTGACAGCCTGTGGTGGTGGAGTTTACCAAAGTGTTTTGCTCAGTGATGAAGTGTCGAATTTGCTGCTGAATAGTTATCAAACTTCGGCCAAAACCAAACGAAAAAGGTGCATTGGCTAATTGCCACCTGGTGGCCGAATTGGGATGCTCAAATGTGTTTTTGTAGGCCGAAAGCCACTAATTGTATTATTTTATGTGAAACATAATTAGTTTACGTCAAATCGTTATCAGACAGAAATTCAAGTTTCATTGTACTAAGGGTCAAGGTCACGTGCCAAAAATTACGTCACGAGGTCACGTGACAAAAATTTCAAAAGCTGAAAATGTATAGATAGCCCAATTATTTCTTGGTTCATGGCCAATAGAATGTAAAAGTGAAATTTTGCTATTTATAACCATTTGTTTGTTAGGTGCATTTAAACAACAGCCTCCGTTATGACCTGGTGAAAATGCCGAAGGGCATATCTCCGAAACCGTTGCTCAAAATGGGTGTTTTGACACCATAGATTGATTCTACTCCTGTGAATACCCTTTGGACCCAATTTGCAGAACAAAATGGAAGATGTGATGGTGTAGGTCATTGGTCGAATTCCCCAAGAATTTCCCATGTGAAACATGTAACTGTACCGAGGGGTGGTTTGCTTCACTTTATCAGTCGAAATGTTCAAACAAAGCCTCTATGGAACGGAGCGGAACCGGAACGGAACCGGAACGGAACCGGAACGGAACCGGAACGGAACCGGAACGGAACCGGAACGGAACCGGAACGGAACCGGAACGGAACCGGAACGGAACCGGAACGGAACCGGAACGGAACCGGAACGGAACCGGAACGGAACCGGAACCGGAACGGAACCGGAACGGAACCGGAACGGAACCGGAACGGAACCGGAACGGAACCGGAACGGAACCGGAACGGAACCGGAACGGAACCGGAACGGAACCGGAACGGAACCGGAACGGAACCGGAACGGAACCGGAACGGAACCGGAACGGAACCGGAACGGAACCGGAATGGAACCGGAACGGAACCGGAACGGAACCGGAACGGAACCGGAACCGGAACGGAACCGGAACGGAACCGGAACGGAACCGGAACGGAACCGGAACGGAACCGGAACGGAACCGGAACGGAAACGGGAACGGGAACGGGAACGGGACCGGAACCGGAACCGGAAATGGAACGGAAGCGGAACGGAAATGGAACGGGTCGAGAATGAGATGGATACGGAACGGAGATGGAACGGGGACGGAACGGGGACGGAACGGGGGACGGATCGGGGACGGAACGGGGTGGGACGGGGACGGGAACTTAAACAAATGCAGGCTGGTACAAATGATGCTCACGTATTAAGGTTCGGATCCTAGTAACTCCAGAACCTTGGTTACACCTCTGGTCGCAGAACTCGGACACTCCGCTGACGAATTCCTGATTTCAGTTTGTTTCGAACCACATCTTCGCCGGAGTATGGCAACTGCTTTACTTTTAACGCGAACGTGACCGAATCGTCCGACCCGCTAGCTGGTGCACGGGTCACTGGCCTTACTGGACAACAATACAGTGAGTTGGACACCATAGGCCATCCACAGGACATTATAGGACACCATATGACACCATCTCACCGGTCAATAGTGTATGTATTCGTTTCACCTATGTATATGTATGTATATGTATGTATATGTATGTATATATATACTATGTATGTATTCGTTTCACCTCATGATCCAGACTAGGTGCCAACACGTTTTTAAATACATATTTATTCATGGCACGTCGACGTCAGTACACCATCGATTAGCCGCTCAGGTATCAATGGCGGCCATTCCGAGAGTAGCTATCGCTATCAGAGTGTACAATCGCCTACCGCTGGAGATTCGCCATTTATCTCTGGGAGCTTTAAGCGTGCGGTATCCGAACTTTTAGTTGTGTGAATCTTGGAGAATGAGTGTGTACTGTGTTGTTTTCTTCTTCTAGAGCCTGTGTATGTACATCTATATTAATTTGATCTTATTGTGTGTTGTATACCGAGCGTCTTTTGAACATGTCTCTCTTCCTAACCCTGACCCGACACTCGGAATAGCCATTATAAAATGGAGAGTGTTTGAATTGCTCAATATAATATAATAGAATACAGCTGACTGACACCAGTCCTGTCGGCTGTGGCGACTGCCAGGTCTGAACCTGCTGCTGGACATCAACCACCACACGTTTCCGCCGGTGGAAGCGACCAAGGGAGCCCGGGTGCAGGTGCACCAGCCCGACCAGGAGCCGGACGTCGAGAACAGCGGCCTCAGCGTGATGCCCAACGCGGCCACCTCTATCGCCATCGAGCAGGTGCGCCGCTCACCCCCAACACGAACAAGCCTGGGAAGCCTGGGAAGCAGACATTCGTTAGTCTAATCAAGTGCTCGACAGTATTTCGCATGAATCCATGTTTTGTGTATCATTTTATGCTATCATTGCTACATGAATACTGTATGCATAAATGTCAAGACAATTATGAGTTGGCAGATCACAAATAGCGGGAAAGCATGACGTTGAGGTACCGATCTGAAACTGAGAAGTCTTAGCTACAAAACACGTTCATCTTTTGTGTTGTTTCCAATATTCTTTATCTGTCGTCAATATTTAACTCGATATTTAACGCCAGGCGTGCCATCTCTAAAGACAAAATCACTCTGCCACTCACACCTGTATTCAATGCCCCCAAGTTAACTCGTGCGTGTGACCGAAGCTTTTCTCCGGGATAAATATTAATTGCGTCGCAATCTGTTGAGGTCGCATGTTGATATAACAGCAAATATGTAATGAGAATATGCCATATGTTACAGTTGAGCATCCAAAGACTGCCGTACCCGTACGCCGCACAATGCATCTCGTCTTGGAAAGAGGCCGAATTTAGACCCGAGCCAGGCACCGACGAAAAGATCAAAGAAAGCTACTCCACAACGGTATGGAAAACATCACAACCTGCCACACTGCGGGGCAGAATTACCCGGGTGGTTACAGAATTACCCGGGTGGTTATGAGTTTAACATGATGGGTCAGCAAGCAGATGTTTCTATTTCGGTTTCCGAGTTCCCTTTTGTACTATTATATGAAATTATGGGAGGTATATCGCTGTAAGCGCGGGTACTCGTGCAAGACTTAGCACGTACTCTTGTATGGGTGTAGGTAATGTTCCTCGTACCAACGTCTTTTGGTGGAGGTATTGTGTAAAACCTCGACTGTTGGTTCTCTAACAGAAATGCTCATGTTTCAGTGCACAGCCAGCAATCCCTTCAGGGAAGCAATCCCTGTTCCAGACACATTTTGTTGAAAATGACCGCATTTTCTTACGTTAGCTAGCTTCTTTTGTACTTTCTCAATTGAGCGTACGACACTTTTCCCATTCTCATTTAGCTTAGTTAGCAGGTCTCCAATTAAAGGGAGTGTGCCTACTGTTTTGAAATGTCAAACATATTTTTAATACGGTAAGTAGCTATTGGTTTGATTGTTGGATACGATGAAATTCACATTTGGAGCCCCTTTAGTTGATTTTTCACTTATATTGTTTTTGCTTATTTTTCGTTTCGATACCTATAAGAACGACCACCTCAGCACTATCGCAAGACGATGTTGTGTAAAACGGCGCACCTAAGACAATCAAGTTACAGTCACATCATGCAAGATAGAGAGACATGTTTTGCACAGCATGTTCCTGCCACTGTGAACTTTATTATGTGCAAGTTTCGTAGCTCTAAATTGATATCTTCGTCGACAAATGGCCATCAAGCGTTGTGAGTAGGGGGACAGACGGTGCTGTTCGGCTGCTGCTATCAGCGCTCACGAACTGTTTTGTCGAAATGCTATTGGCCGGCGCTAATTACGAGCGAACGCGAAGCGCTCACTCGTCCTTCCGTGGTGTATGAGAATAAAATCTGATTATGAGCGGCCCGGCCCGGCCCGGTCCGACCCGTGGAGACGCTTTTAAGAAGCTCATATCTCTGCAACCGCACGTCCGATTGACAAGCGGACTTCTTTGCTGAGCAGCCCCATCTAACCTACCTTGTTTGAGACCAGTGCTGACTCATGTGGGTGACTACCACTGCGCGTGGCTCGGCCGCGTGTGGGGTGTTGAAAAGTATTCTCTCGCAATAACTCCGCAACGGCTGGGCAGATTATGTGCAAATTTCGTGTGTGTTTAGGGACCCCTCAGCCGCCACTTTCACCCAACTCAGGGGTGGGGTGACTCTGCACGTGCGCACGTGCACACCCCTATTCTATATCTCAGGAACAGCTGAGCCGATTGTGTTCCAATTTGGTGCGTGGTTAGGGATCTCACAGCCGCCGCCTTTCCACAAGTCAAATGTGGGTATCTGTACGTGCGCACGTGCGCACCCTTTTTCGTATCTCAGAAACTACTAGCTCGATCGAGTTGAAATTTCCCATACATATCCTTAGCGCTCGCTCGTTCATCGCCAACTACGGCGCCTTACTGGTGATATGCTAGCAGTGTAATCGATAGCTGCAGTACTTATAGTAGTGGACGCCCTCTGGGGTCTACCCGATAACTTTTTGCTACCAGCCAGTTTCTGGGGTCTTTGGAATATCTCAGCAACTAATGTGAATCTGGAAAAATGAAAGGCATGGTTCACGATTCAGAAAATTATGTTCTATAAACCAGTGTCAATAACCCCAAATAAGCGATGTGAGTAGGCACACTCCCTTTAAAGTCATGTCGGCTATCGCAACCGGTTTCGTCATTATTTCCATGACATTATCAAACAATTATTCATACTATTACCAGGCTGTCTCCAGATACGTGAAGTCCCCAACCTCAACTTCGACAGATCTCCTTTTGTCCCAAATCAGAGATTGTACTCACAGAGATTGGCCGTTATATTCAAAAGGCGTCATGAAAGCACGTGTACATCATACGGGCGGAAATGGGAACACTAAATCCCCACTAACACACACGACCCAATGTCCTTAACGATACACGACTAAATGGCTAAACGGCGTAAGGAAGTGATCGGGCTATCAATCACGGAGAAGGGAGCTGGGATGACCCATGCTCGTCGCTATCAAGCACAGGGGGAGGGAGTTGGGATGACCCATGCTCGTCGCTATCAAGCACAGGGGAGGGAGCTGGGATGACCCATGCTCGTCGCTATCAAGCACAGGGGAGGGAGCTGGGATGACCCATGCTCGTCGCTATCAAGCACAGGGGAGGGAGCTGGGATGACCCATGCTCGTCGCTATCAAGCACAGGGGAGGGAGCTGGGATGACCCATGCTCGTCGCTATCAAGCACAGGGGGAGGGAGCTGGGATGACCCATGCTCGTCGCTATCAAGCACAGGGGAGGGAGCTGGGATGACCCATGCTCGTCGCTATCAAGCACAGGGGAGGGAGCTGGGATGACCCATGCTCGTCGCTATCAAGCACAGGGGAGGGAGCTGGGATGACCCATGCTCGTCGCTATCAAGCACAGGGGAGGGAGCTGGGATGACCCATGCTCGTCGCTATCAAGCACAGGGGAGGGAGCTGGGATGACCCATGCTCGTCGCTATCAAGCACAGGGGAGGGAGCTGGGATGACCCATGCTCGTCGCTATCAAGCACAGGGGAGGGAGCTGGGATGACCCATGCTCGTCGCTATCAAGCACAGGGGAGGGAGCTGGGATGACCCATGCTCGTCGCTATCAAGCACAGGGGAGGGAGCTGGGATGACCCATGTTCGTCGCTATCAAGCACAGGGGGAGGGAGCTGGGATGACCCATGTTCGTCGCTATCAAGCACAGGGGAGGGAGCTGGGATGACCCATGCTCGTCTCGCTATCAAGCACAGGGGAGGGAGCTGGGATGACCCATGTTCGCCGCTATCAAGCACAGGGGAGGGAGCTGGGATGACCCATGTTCGTCGCTATCAAGCACAGGGGGAGGGAGCTGGGATGACCCATGCTCGTCGCTATCAAGCACAGGGGGAGGGAGCTGGGATGACCCATGCTCGTCGCTATCAAGCACAGGGGAGGGAGCTGGGATGACCCATGTTCGTCGCTATCAAGCACAGGGGGAGGGAGCTGGGATGACCCATGTTCGTCGCTATCAAGCACAGGGGAGGGAGCTGGGATGACCCATGCTCGTCGCTATCAAGCACAGGGGAGGGAGCTGGGATGACCCATGTTCGTCGCTATCAAGCACAGGGGAGGGAGCTGGGATGACCCATGTTCGTCGCTATCAAGCACAGGGGGAGGGAGCTGGGATGACCCATGTTCGTCGCTATCAAGCACAGGGGGAGGGAGCTGGGATGACCCATGTTCGTCGCTATCAAGCACAGGGGAGGAAGCTGGGATGACCCATGCTCGTCGCTATCAAGCACAGGGGAGGGAGCTGGGATGACCCATGTTCGTCGCTATCAAGCACAGGGGGAGGGAGCTGGGATGACCCATGCTCGTCGCTATCAAGCACAGGGAGAGGGAGCTGGGATGACCCATGCTCGTCGCTATCAAGCACAGGGGGAGGGAGCTGGGATGACCCATGCTCGTCGCTATCAAGCACAGGGGGAGGGAGCTGGGATGACCCATGCTCGTCGCTATCAAGCACAGGGGGAGGGAGCTGGGATGACCCATGCTCGTCGCTATCAAGCACAGGGGAGGGAGCTGGGATGACCCATGCTCGTCGCTATCAAGCACAGGGGAGGGAGCTGGGATGACCCATGTTCGTCGCTATCAAGCACAGGGGAGGGAGCTGGGATGACCCATGCTCGTCGCTATCAAGCACAGGGGAGGGAGCTGGGATGACCCATGCTCGTCGCTATCAAGCACAGGGGAGGGAGCTGGGATGACCCATGCTCGTCGCTATTAAGCACAGGGGAGGGAGCTGGGATGACCCATGCTCGTCGCTATCAAGCACAGGGGAGGGAGCTGGGATGACCCATGTTCGTCGCTATCAAGCACAGGGGAGGGAGCTGGGATGACCCATGCTCGTTCGCTATCAAGCACAGGGGAGGGAGCTGGGATGACCCATGCTCGTCGCTATCAAGCACAGGGGAGGGAGCTGGGATGACCCATGCTCGTCGCTATCAAGCACAGGGGGAGGGAGCTGGGATGACCCACGCTCGTCGCTATCAAGCACAGGGGAGGGAGCTGGGATGACCCATGCTCGTCGCTATCAAGCACAGGGGGAGGGAGCTGGGATGACCCATGCTCGTCGCTATCAAGCACAGGGGAAGGGAGCTGGGATGACCCATGCTCGTCGCTATCAAGCACAGGGGGAGGGAGCTGGGATGACCCATGCTCGTCGCTATCAAGCACAGGGGAGGGAGCTGGGATGACCCATGCTCGTCGCTATCAAGCACAGGGGAAGGGAGCTGGGATGACCCATGCTCGTCGCTATCAAGCACAGGGGGAGGGAGCTGGGATGACCCATGCTCGTCGCTATCAAGCACAGGGGGAGGGAGCTGGGATGACCCATGCTCGTCGCTATCAAGCACAGGGGAGGGAGCTGGGATGACCCATGCTCGTCGCTATCAAGCACAGGGGGAGGGAGCTGGGATGACCCATGCTCGTCGCTATCAAGCACAGGGGAGGGAGCTGGGATGGCCCATGCTCGTCGCTATCAAGCAGAGGGGGAGGGAGCTGGGATGACCCATGCTCGTCGCTATCAAGCACAGGGGAGGGAGCTGGGATGACCCATGCTCGTCGCTATCAAGCACAGGGGAGGGAGCTGGGATGACCCATGCTCGTCGCTATCAAGCACAGGGGGAGGGAGCTGGGATGACCCATGCTCGTCGCTATCAAGCACAGGGGAGGGAGCTGGGATGACCCATGCTCGTCGCTATCAAGCACAGGGGGAGGGAGCTGGGATGACCCATGCTCGTCGCTAGCAAGCACAGGGGAGGGAGCTGGGATGACCCATGCTCGTCGCTATCAAGCACAGGGGAGGTAGCTGGGATGACCCATGCTCGTCGCTATCAAGCACAGGGGGAGGGAGCTGGGATGACCCATGCTCGTCGCTATCAAGCACAGGGGAAGGGAGCTGGGATGACCATGCTCGTCGCTATCAAGCACAGGGGAGGGAGCTGGGATGACCCATGCTCGTCGCTATCAAGCACAGGGGAGGGAGCTGGGATGACCCATGCTCGTCGCTATCAAGCACAGGGGAGGGAGCTGGGATGACCCATGCTCGTCGCTATCAAGCACAGGGGGAGGGAGCTGGGATGACCCATGCTCGTCGCTATCAAGCACAGGGGAGGGAGCTGGGATGACCCATGCTCGTCTCTATCAAGCACAGGGTAGGGAGCTGGGATGACCCATGCTCGTCGCTATCAAGCACAGGGGGAGGGAGCTGGGATGACCCATGCTCGTCGCTATCAAGCACAGGGG
The DNA here is from genome assembly GCA_036785665.1 of Chirona hameri. Lineage (NCBI taxonomy): Eukaryota > Metazoa > Arthropoda > Thecostraca > Balanomorpha > Balanidae > Chirona > Chirona hameri. The sequence continues at coordinate 26,300 of JAXIVJ010011392.1, forward strand.
AGGGAGTTGGGATGACCCATGTTCGTCGCTATCAAGCACAGGGGAAGGGAGCTGGGATGACCCATGCTCGTCGCTATCAAGCACAGGGGGAGGGAGCTGGGATGACCCATGCTCGTCGCTATCAAGCACAGGGGAGGGAGCTGGGATGACCCATGCTCGTCGCTATCAAGCACAGGGGAGGGAGCTGGGATGACCCATGCTCGTCGCTATCAAGCACAGGGGAAGGGAGCTGGGATGACCCATGCTCGTCGCTATCAAGCACAGGGGGAGGGAGCTGGGATGACCCATGCTCGTCGCTATCAAGCACAGGGGAGGGAGCTGGGATGACCCATGCTCGTCACTATCAAGCACAGGGGAGGGAGCTGGGATGACCCATGCTCGTCGCTATCAAGCACAGGGGGAGGGAGCTGGGATGACCCATGCTCGTCGCTATCAAGCACAGGGGAGGGAGCTGGGATGACCCATGCTCGTCGCTATCAAGCACAGGGGAGGGAGCTGGGATGACCCATGCTCGTCGCTATCAAGCACAGGGGAGGGAGCTGGGATGACCCATGCTCGTCGCTATCAAGCACAGGGGAGGGAGCTGGGATGACCCATGCTCGTCGCTATCAAGCACAGGGGAGGGAAATAGGATTGGCTGGGCTCGTTAGCATCAAGTACAGACGAAAAGGGACAGCAGTCCAGAGAGTCGCCCTGTGCTGGTCCCGAATCGTCGCAATCAATTCGGATCAAAGGTGAGGAGCGGAGGAGCGGAGCATGCGGCGCTTACCTGGTGGAGTCCCGGCCTGGACTGACCACCCGGGTCAAACAAGCCCTGACCTCGGCTCGGGTACCGGGCTCCAACCAATAAGAGCGCGGCACGCACGCCGCCGCACACGCATCGAAAAGCGTACTCCTCACCAAACAGAAATGCGGCATCGACCGGATTTGAACCAGGCCTATAGTGATCCTTACAGCATCTAACTCAGGCGCCTTAGCCCCTTGCGCCACTGTGCCACACAACATTACAGTGCAGTGCAGAAGTTCTGCTCAGGCCAAGCTGGCAAGGTACGGTACTAGTAGTGCGCAACTTTGACCTAGATGGCGCGCAGTCCGGCGTGGTCAGATTCGACGAGGGTTGCGGGCTTGCTGCAGTGCTAGGATTAAAGGGAATAGTTCACCTTTAACATGGAGTTTTGGACTGAGATAGCAATTTTGTAGAGCAGATCTAAAAATGGGTTGTGGTGAAAGAATTACCTACCTACGTTAAGTAATTTCGACACAGGACTAGTGGGCCCGGTTTCAATTCCGCTGTTCCGGGCCACGATCAGTTCCTTTCGCTCGCCGCTCGCCGCCGCCGGAGGCAGGTACACTCTCTGGTACGTAGTCTCTGGTCACGACGCCTCGTTAATATCCGCTCAGCCGCCCGGGCGGCGCGGCGGCATCTTGTCAGAGACTGTACTTGGCGTCAGGCGGAGCGGGGGAGCCGTAACGCCTGCTGCTATCGTACGATTTCTCGTGAAATAGAAAGAGAAACTTACTTCTTTCTCCACATATATCCATCAGTTGTCCAAACCAAAGTCATATTCGTAGTTTTGAGCTCAAGATGCACCGTATGGTTGAACTTCGAGACAACTTTCAAGGTGACCTATTCCCTTTAAGGGCCACTCGTTTACTACCGCAACTGACATGCGGAAGCGGCGCGCGCCGTCTGGCCTCTGCCTCGAAGCTGGGGTGGAGGGGGAGGGGGGGGGGGGAGTGTGGACGAAGTGACTGGCTGCCGCGCTGACTACAGCCGCCGCGCTGCCGAGCTATCTGGCAGTGATTGCGTAATGCACACTGGGATTCGGGTAATGAACGGGCGATAACGGAATGGGACGGGAACAGGACGGGAACGGGACGGTAACTAGACGGTAACTAGACGGTAACTGGACGGGAACGGAACGGGACGGGAACGGGAACGGGAACGGGAACGGGAACGGGAACGGGAACGGGAACGGGAACGGGAACGGGAACGGGAACGGGACCGGGACCGGGACGGGACGGGAACGGGACGGGAACTGGACGGGAACGGGACGGGAACACGGGACGGGACGGGAACGGGACGGGAACGGGACGAGAACGGGACGGGAACGGGACGAGAACGGGAACGGAACGGGTACGGGACGGGACGGGAACGGGACGGGGACGGGAACGGGACGGGAACGGGACGGGAACGGGACGGGAACGGGACGGGAACGGGACGGGAACGGGACGGGAACGGGACGGGAACGGGACGGGAACGGGACGGGAACGGGAACGGGACGGAAACGGGACGGACGGGGACGGGAACGGGACGGGAACGGGACGGGAACGGGACGGGAACGGGACGGGAACGGGACGGGAACGGAACGGAACGGGGACGGGGACGGGGACGGGGACGGGGACGGGAACGGGAACGGGACGGGAACGGGACGGGAACGGGACGGGAACGGGACGGGAACGGGACGGGAACGGGACGGGAACGGGACGGGAACGGGACGGGAACGGGACGGGAACGGGACGGGAACGGGACGGGAACGGGACGGGAACGGGACGGGAACGGGACGGGAAGGGGACGGGAACGGGACGGGAACGGGACCGGGAACGGGAACGGGAACGGGACGGGGACGGGGACGGGAACGGGACGGGACGGGAACGGGAACGAGAACGGGGACGGGAACGGGGACGGGGACGGGGACGGGGACGGGGACGGGGACGGGGACGGGGACGGGGACGGGGACGGGGACGGGGACGGGGACGGGGACGGGGACGGGACGGGAACGGGACGGGAACGGGACGGGAACGGGACGGGAACGGGACGGGAACGGGACGGGAACAGGACGGGAACGGGACGGGAACGGGAACGGGAACGGAACGGAACGGGACCGGAGCGGGACCGGAACCGGAGCGGGACCGGAACCGGAACCGGAACCGGAACGGGAACGGGAACGGGAACGGGAACGGGAACGGGAACGGGAACGGGAACGGGAACGGGAACGGGAACGGGAACGGAACGGAAACGGAACGGAAACGGAACGGAAACGGAACGGAAACGGAACGGAAACGGAACGGAAACGGAACGGAAACGGAACGGGAACGGAACGGGAACGGGAACGGGAACGGGAACGGAACGGGAATATGACGTCATTTGATGTCTTTATAACAGCACGTGTGCAATGCTAAATTAAAGGCATGACGAACGTCCACGGCTGCAGCACAAACATTTGTGTTACAGATTTATCAACCGACCCTCGAGAGCACTGAGCTTGCCGACCGAAATCGGAAGCCGCCATTTGCGTTCAACCTGTCGATGATCATTTGTGTCCTGCAATTCGCAAACTGTCTCGGGTTTTACCCCGGTCTTCATCGACCCACGAGCCGAGTGATCCGCTGCCATGGGAGCCCATTGTTGATTTAGTATGGCAGGACCGAGAGCGAAGGTCCTACGAGCATTCAATAAATGTCAAATATATGGAATCCATTCAATAGACAATATATCTCACTTGCCAACGTTTCACAACGTCGAGGACAGCCATTGCAATCGTGTGCGTATAAAACATATAGCAGTGACCATCGTGACCGACCCGAATACTTCCGCGCCGGGAATGTGCATCCGACGCGGAATGAGGGAAACAATCACGAACGTTAATTCAATAGATTGAGAATGATCTTTCCGCAGGTTCACCTACGGCAACCTTGTTACGACTTTTACTTCCTCTAGACGACCAAGTTTGGGCGTCTTCCCGGCCGCACGGCCGAAGCCAGCAGCCAATCTAGGCGACCTCACCAAATCATCGATCGGTAGTAGCGACGTGCGGTGTGTACAAAGGGCAGGGACTTAATCAGCACAGGCTAGTAACCTGCGCTTACTTGGAATTCCTCGTTCATGGGGGACAATTGCAACCCCCAATTCCCATCACGAAAAGGGTTCAAACGTTTACCCAAGCTCCTCACGGAGAGGGGTGTTGAACGGCGCGCTGACCACTTCAGAGTAACACGCGTGCAGCCCAGAACATCTAAGGGCATCACATCCTGTTATTGCTCCCTTTCCTTCGGCTGGGACGCCGATGATCCCTCAAGAAGCGCGCTGCAGTCACAAGAGACTGACAGCGTCGGCACGCGGACCGTTCCGACAGCGGACGGGAACGGGACGGGAACGGAACGGGACGGGAACGGGACGGGAACGGGACGGGAACGGGACGGGAACGGGACGGGAACGGGACGGGAACGGGACGGGAACGGGACGGGAACGGGACGGGAACGGGACGGGAACGGGACGGGAACGGGACGGGAACGGGACGGGAACGGGACGGGAACGGGAACGGGAACGGGACGGGAACGGGACGGGAACGGGACGGGAACGGGACGGGAACGGGACGGGAACGGGACGGGAACGGGAACGGGAACGGGAACGGGACGGGAACGGGACGGGAACGGGACGGGAACGGGACGGGAACGGGACGGGAACGGGACGGGAACGGGACGGGAACGGGACGGGAACGGGACGGGAACGGGACGGGAACGGGACGGGAACGGGACGGGAACGGGAACGGGAACGGGAACGGGAACGGGAACGGGAACGGGAACGGGACGGGAACGGGACGGGAACGGGACGGGACGGAAACGGGACGGGAACGGGAACGGGACGGGAACGGGACGGGAACGGAACGGGACGGGAACGGGACGGGAACGGGACGGGAACGGGACGGGAACGGGACGGGAACGGGACGGGAACGGGACGGGAAGGGGACGGGAACGGGACAGGAACGGGACGGGAACGGGACGGGATCTGAAACGGGAGACGGGAGCGGAACGGGCATGATCTGCTTAGCTATGCACTATCGAACTTGGTTATCTTCGCATTGCGGTAGCAAGCGGGCCACACTTGTGTTGTATTATAAATATAATTATAAGCCAAATGTTTCTAAATATAAATATTTCCGGGTGGATATTGGTCAAAATTACGCATCTGCACGCGCACGCATTACGCGTGCGCGTGCTACGCATCTGCGCGTTTTTATCGTTTAAAATATACTCAGGTTTCACGGTAGAGCAGTGTAATCAAACAATTAAATCGAAAATTGTATTTTCCAGGTCGATTTAAATGCAAAAATATATCAAATTCTACTTTTGTGCTATATGTATTACAAAGACCGAACATTTGTCTGCAAATTAGTGTTTGTTCCAACTCTTTCTGTCTGCTAGGTGCCGAGTGCGTATATTGCAATGTAAACTTGCGATTAGTGAAGTCCCCGAAATAAGTCCCTTGTTAACACTATCAGTGGCAGGCTCCTCGCTTCCCCCCCCCCCCTCCAACCAGAAATCTCGAGATCCACCCGTCGGATTTTCACAAATCAAACGGCCTTCGATTTCCCTCAACACGATCTTTTTTTTAATCCAACATATTTGAAAGGGGAGCAACAGGGGGCAAAAACTAACAAAATTATAGATATATTTGATCCACCACAGCTGCCATGTTTAACAACCGATTTGAACGCAACTAATGGAGATCGATTGATATTAAATTGGGAATTGATATGTGATGGTGACTTTTGAAAATGTAAAAATCATAGGCGTTTGCAGATCACTAAATATGGGGGTGAAATAAATGCGTAATAAACCCTTCTTTTGTTGGCTTTTTTGGATACATAAAATGGTGCGTTATTGTAACACCAGACACAACAGTTATAAAAACATTTGTATCCATAGGCGGTGGCAGGTTATCGAAAAAGGGAGCCAAATATATAACACAACTTCCTGTAAACCTCCCCCTTTCAAGTCCCTGCAACCACCTCTGACGCGACATATTTATTATAGTTCACTAACATCAACTAATTTGCACTTTTTCAATCACCGTAAACCTATGCAACTCTTTTGTTCTTCAGGCAGTTACGAGGAAAGGTTCCAAAATTGCATGGGTCTGCCTCCAGCCGTTCCTGAGATCTATGCGAAAAACCTGAGGGGTGGGCAGAATCGGCACCCCTGCCACTAATAGAGTTAATGGTCTTAACAGCGATTTTACCCTAAACTAAACTAACCTAACCTAACCTAGCCTAACCCCGCCATTAAGTCCGATCGGGTCGGCATACAGCTCGTAGCCATTAACCCTATTCCCTGCGGGCGGCCAAAACTAGGTTAACCTGCGGGGCGGGGGGGGGGGGGGGGCAGATTCTGCCCCCCCCCCCCCCGAGATCTCGAGAACCGCTCGGTCGATTTCAATGGGGGAAACGCCATTCGATTCGTCATGACAAGATCTCTCTTTTTCGACCCCTTTTTATGTGCAAAAATGGGGGGGGGGGGGCAGGGGGCAAACAATATGAGAATTTTGGGTGTTTTTTCGAAAGATCATTGCGGCCATATGGTTCGACCGATGTTCATGCCCGAAACGTTTTTGAGCTTCAAATGTACTGGTATTTAATATTTTATAAGACAAAAAACAAAATGAAAAATCATAGGCGTATTCAGGGGATGTAAAACTGGGGGGGGGGGGGGGTTCTGATACAAAATATGTGCTGTTCGTGATTGTTTGGGACGACATGAACTTCACATGTGGGCTATGCTGTAATTTGTTAAATTTAATATATTGCGCAAAGGCGGATCCAGGAAAACAACATGAAGGCACCATGCGCGTAACGCTTTTATCATCTTACTAATAATTTGAAGTTGGACCTCATTTCAGGGAGGGTATCGCCTCCCATTTTTTACCCTGAGTGCGCCTCTGCCACCAACATATGTACAATCCTAGTATCTATGATGCATATTGCATTGAAATTGTTTCTGACAAACCACGAAGGAAGTATGCATTGCAAAACCGCATTCGTAACACCCTCCCCAAAACAGGAGCCTGGCACCGCCTCTGCTGGACCAATTTTTTCAAACTTTTGACACACTACGTGCCATTCAATTTTGGGAAAAGTCACAAAGTTTCATAACACTAACGGTTTAGAAGCAGCAAGTGAAAAACCACCGGGGGGGGGCAGAATCTGCTACCCCGCAGGGAATAGGGTTAATTCCGATCGGTTTTAACCCTCGCCCTACGGGGGCCTGACAGGCCCCCTGATATTTGTATTGAATAACTTTTTACACATACTTCTGAAATTTTGAAGATTTTTTTTTTTTTTAACTCAGCTACCTGAAATTTTCGGTAGCTGAGTTTACAACAATTATACGTATGTTGTATTTTTTTTTAAATTGGTTAAGTAGTTTGGGAGATAATCATGTTTAAGGAAATTGCAAACGCAATTATCAAAGATACAAAATGGCATTTTCTTTCAAATGGAATTTTCACAATTTTGGGTTTTTGACCCCCTAAAATTAAAAATAACTGATTTTTGGGGGGAAAATCACAAAAAAATCAAAATTTTCAAAAATGTTAGAAAACCGGAATATATGTGAGAGAACTGAGTATGGAAAATACCCATACCGAATTTCAAAGCAATATCTTCATTTTTGACTGAGTGATGTGTAAGTTTCATGGTGGTGACGAAATGTGTTGTATGTTTACAAAATATGCCAGTGTACCGATTTTTATCAATGTTTTTAACATTGTGTCAATATCAAACTCCCTAAAGGCGGCCGCCCACTAGGCCATTCGGCGCACGGAGGTCGCGATATCGCTACGACTTTCCGCGCATCTTTAGCGACATTCCGCTTTCGCGTCAGCCGAAACGTCAAAAATCGCGGACGAATGTCGTCGGCCGGCCATCTGCGGACCGGCGGAAAAAAGCTGATTCGAACGAGCTTTTTTCGGCGACTGAACGCCGCGGAGCCGCGGACAACAAAATTGATCAGGCTACAGTGGCGAATCTATGCAAGACAGAGGTGCACATTTTGCACAGCATGCTCTTGCCGCTGTGAAATTTATTATGGAAAAGTTTCGTGGTTCTAAACTTACATCTTCGTCGAAAAATGGCCATAATTAATTTACCTTGTGACAGGCTGTAGGCACAGGTTGCGACATGCTGTAGGTCGGCGGGGCGGAATCTCGCGAGCAGACAGCGCCGAATCCGCCGGAACAAGGACGATATTCAGCGGTATCGACGCGATTTTCCGAGGCGGAATGTCGCAGTATATCGCGCGCCGAATGGCCTAGTGTGCGGCCGCCTTAAGTGTAAGAAACTGATGACGTCATTTTTTTAATAACTTGTTTTGACCTTTTTTGACAAGATACGAACAAATAATTACCTTTTCTGTATTTCTGAGCCAAAACTGGTCTAGGAACATGTCTTTTATTTACATTTATCAATTTCTAATTTTGAGGTTTTCTGAAGAGCAAAATCGCTGTTCTGGACGTGGTAAATCCGAGGTCATTCACTTGACCTGGAAGGTCACCCATTGGCCTGAAACATAAAAATTGCATACCGTTAGATTCCTCTCATGACAGGCAACATGCTGGTTCTCACTTCATTGCTCTAAGTTGCTTGGTTTGGAAGTTAAGAGGGGGGCCTATCAGGCGAAGGTGAAAAACCTCCCGTAGGGCGAGGGTTAATAATGAAATTCCGATAAAAAAATACAATTCTGGTAATAATTCCGGTTAGGATCGGATTCCGAATGGTCAGTTAGTTTACAATGTCTCTTAACGATGGTACGGAACACTTTCTTATCCGTCTTGTATGCTGGTGACATGGTGTTTCTGTAAAAGAGTTTAAATGTCGCACCCTGAGCTGTCGCGGGGGTCAAGGGCATGCCATATTTTGTGATGGCGTCTCGTATGTGTCTGTCTACAGCCAGCACAGGATAGTTGTTGTTAGCAAGAACAGAGGTGAACAAACCGCGAGGCTGACAGCCACAAAGAGCCAGGCGAACTCACTTCCATGTTTGTGCTCTTATGGCCAATTACTCTAAAAATAAGGTTTTTCTTACGCCTCGGTGACTAACAACATTGATAAAAATCGGTACACTGGCATATTTTGTAAACATACAACACATTTCGTCACCACCATGAAACTGCTTTAACTTTTGACTTCGCCTGTCACTGAGCATTGCCTGTTGGTGATATTTTGATAATACACAATAATACACCACGCAGCACATTGTGTCAACACACAGCACATCTTGTCAACACATAACACATTGTGTGATCGTTACAATGTGTGCTACACACACTAGCGTATCAAGGGGGGGGGGGGGGGTAGCGGTCATGCCCCCCCCCAAAAAAAAAACGCCTGAAATGGGCACAAAATTTAGACATTTCCTGATATAGAAGACAATCTAAGCAACTTTTACTAAGGAAAGTTTGTTTTTAAATCAGCTATCAATGCATATTGCATAAGCAAGCGATATCCGATGAGTTCTCTGAATTGCGTAACAACTTTTGGAATTTGCCCCCCCCAACCACTCGTGGGTCTTCACCCCCCCCCCCCAACACACACACACACACACACACACACACACACACACACACACACACACACACACACACACACACACACACACACACACACACACACACACACACACACACACACACACACACACACACACACACACACACACACACACACACACACACACACACACACACACACACACACACACACACACACACACACACACACACACACACACACACACACACACACACACACACACACACACACACACACACACACACACACACACACACACACACACACACACACACACACACACACACACACACACACACACACACACACACACACACACACACACACACACACACACACACACACACACACACACACACACACACACACACACACACACACACACACACACACACACACACACACACACACACACACACACACACACACACACACACACACACACACACACACACACACACACACACACACACACACACACACACACACACACACACACACACACACACACACACACACACACACACACACACACACACACACACACACACACACACACACACACACACACACACACACACACACACACACACACACACACACACACACACACACACACACACACACACACACACACACACACACACACACACACACACACACACACACACACACACACACACACACACACACACACACACACACACACACACACACACACACACACACACACACACACACACACACACACACACACACACACACACACACACACACACACACACACACACACACACACACACACACACACACACACACACACACACACACACACACACACACACACACACACACACACACACACACACACACACACACACACACACACACACACACACACACACACACACACACACACAGACACAGACACAGACACAGACACAGACACAGACACAGACACAGACACAGACACAGACACAGACACAGACACAGACACAGACACAGACACAGACACAGACACAGACACAGACACAGACACAGACACAGACACAGACACAGACACAGACACAGACACAGACACAGACACAGACACAGACACAGACACAGACACAGACACAGACACAGACACAGACACAGACACAGACACAGACACAGACACAGACACAGACACAGACACAGACACAGACACAGACACAGACACAGACACAGACACAGACACAGACACAGACACAGACACAGACACAGACACAGACACAGACACAGACACAGACACAGACACAGACACAGACACAGACACAGACACAGACACAGACACAGACACAGACACAGACACAGACACAGACACAGACACAGACACAGACACAGACACAGACACAGACACAGACACAGACACAGACACAGACACAGACACAGACACAGACACAGACACAGACACAGACACAGACACAGACACAGACACAGACACAGACACAGACACAGACACAGACACAGACACAGACACAGACACAGACACAGACACAGACACAGACACAGACACAGACACAGACACAGACACAGACACAGACACAGACACAGACACAGACACAGACACAGACACAGACACAGACACAGACACAGACACAGACACAGACACAGACACAGACACAGACACAGACACAGACACAGACACAGACACAGACACAGACACAGACACAGACACAGACACAGACACAGACACAGACACAGACACAGACACAGACACAGACACAGACACAGACACAGACACAGACACAGACACAGACACAGACACAGACACAGACACAGACACAGACACAGACACAGACACAGACACAGACACAGACACAGACACAGACACAGACACAGACACAGACACAGACACAGACACAGACACAGACACAGACACAGACACAGACACAGACACAGACACAGACACAGACACAGACACAGACACAGACACAGACACAGACACAGACACAGACACAGACACAGACACAGACACAGACACAGACACAGACACAGACACAGACACAGACACAGACACAGACACAGACACAGACACAGACACAGACACAGACACAGACACAGACACAGACACAGACACAGACACAGACACAGACACAGACACAGACACAGACACAGACACAGACACAGACACAGACACAGACACAGACACAGACACAGACACAGACACAGACACAGACACAGACACAGACACAGACACAGACACAGACACAGACACAGACACAGACACAGACACAGACACAGACACAGACACAGACACAGACACAGACACAGACACAGACACAGACACAGACACAGACACAGACACAGACACAGACACAGACACAGACACAGACACAGACACAGACACAGACACAGACACAGACACAGACACAGACACAGACACAGACACAGACACAGACACAGACACAGACACAGACACAGACACAGACACAGACACAGACACAGACACAGACACAGACACAGACACAGACACAGACACAGACACAGACACAGACACAGACACAGACACAGACACAGACACAGACACAGACACAGACACAGACACAGACACAGACACAGACACAGACACAGACACAGACACAGACACAGACACAGACACAGACACAGACACAGACACAGACACAGACACAGACACAGACACAGACACAGACACAGACACAGACACAGACACAGACACAGACACAGACACAGACACAGACACAGACACAGACACAGACACAGACACAGACACAGACACAGACACAGACACAGACACAGACACAGACACAGACACAGACACAGACACAGACACAGACACAGACACAGACACAGACACAGACACAGACACAGACACAGACACAGACACAGACACAGACACAGACACAGACACAGACACAGACACAGACACAGACACAGACACAGACACAGACACAGACACAGACACAGACACAGACACAGACACAGACACAGACACAGACACAGACACAGACACAGACACAGACACAGACACAGACACAGACACAGACACAGACACAGACACAGACACAGACACAGACACAGACACAGACACAGACACAGACACAGACACAGACACAGACACAGACACAGACACAGACACAGACACAGACACAGACACAGACACAGACACAGACACAGACACAGACACAGACACAGACACAGACACAGACACAGACACAGACACAGACACAGACACAGACACAGACACAGACACAGACACAGACACAGACACAGACACAGACACAGACACAGACACAGACACAGACACAGACACAGACACAGACACAGACACAGACACAGACACAGACACAGACACAGACACAGACACAGACACAGACACAGACACAGACACAGACACAGACACAGACACAGACACAGACACAGACACAGACACAGACACAGACACAGACACAGACACAGACACAGACACAGACACAGACACAGACACAGACACAGACACAGACACAGACACAGACACAGACACAGACACAGACACAGACACAGACACAGACACAGACACAGACACAGACACAGACACAGACACAGACACAGACACAGACACAGACACAGACACAGACACAGACACAGACACAGACACAGACACAGACACAGACACAGACACAGACACAGACACAGACACAGACACAGACACAGACACAGACACAGACACAGACACAGACACAGACACAGACACAGACACAGACACAGACACAGACACAGACACAGACACAGACACAGACACAGACACAGACACAGACACAGACACAGACACAGACACAGACACAGACACAGACACAGACACAGACACAGACACAGACACAGACACAGACACAGACACAGACACAGACACAGACACAGACACAGACACAGACACAGACACAGACACAGACACAGACACAGACACAGACACAGACACAGACACAGACACAGACACAGACACAGACACAGACACAGACACAGACACAGACACAGACACAGACACAGACACAGACACAGACACAGACACAGACACAGACACAGACACAGACACAGACACAGACACAGACACAGACACAGACACAGACACAGACACAGACACAGACACAGACACAGACACAGACACAGACACAGACACAGACACAGACACAGACACAGACACAGACACAGACACAGACACAGACACAGACACAGACACAGACACAGACACAGACACAGACACAGACACAGACACAGACACAGACACAGACACAGACACAGACACAGACACAGACACAGACACAGACACAGACACAGACACAGACACAGACACAGACACAGACACAGACACAGACACAGACACAGACACAGACACAGACACAGACACAGACACAGACACAGACACAGACACAGACACAGACACAGACACAGACACAGACACAGACACAGACACAGACACAGACACAGACACAGACACAGACACAGACACAGACACAGACACAGACACAGACACAGACACAGACACAGACACAGACACAGACACAGACACAGACACAGACACAGACACAGACACAGACACAGACACAGACACAGACACAGACACAGACACAGACACAGACACAGACACAGACACAGACACAGACACAGACACAGACACAGACACAGACACAGACACAGACACAGACACAGACACAGACACAGACACAGACACAGACACAGACACAGACACAGACACAGACACAGACACAGACACAGACACAGACACAGACACAGACACAGACACAGACACAGACACAGACACAGACACAGACACAGACACAGACACAGACACAGACACAGACACAGACACAGACACAGACACAGACACAGACACAGACACAGACACAGACACAGACACAGACACAGACACAGACACAGACACAGACACAGACACAGACACAGACACAGACACAGACACAGACACAGACACAGACACAGACACAGACACAGACACAGACACAGACACAGACACAGACACAGACACAGACACAGACACAGACACAGACACAGACACAGACACAGACACAGACACAGACACAGACACAGACACAGACACAGACACAGACACAGACACAGACACAGACACAGACACAGACACAGACACAGACACAGACACAGACACAGACACAGACACAGACACACACACACACACGCACCCACCCACCCACCCACCCACCCACCCACCCACCCACCCACGCACCCACGCACCCACGCACGCACCCACACCCACACCCACACCCACACCCACACCCACACCCACACCCACACCCACACCCACACCCACACCCCAACCACCGTTCTGGATCCGCCAATGGCTACACATGAAGATGGTGGTGTCTGAATAATTATACTCCAGAACCATGTGACAATGTGACAATGTATCGTCTACTGATGTTTGTTGTACCTATTGTTACAAGGATGCAAGAATAACAAGATGTTTCCACATTCAATGATGACATCACTTGCCACTAGCAGATCCAGGGGGGGGGGGGGGGGGTGGGCATGGCGGCCATGGCCGCCAAACTGCCTGAAATCGGCACAAAATTGACACATTTTCTGATATAGAAGACCATCTTAGCAACTTTTACTAAGGGAAGTTTGTTTTAAATCAGCTATCAATGCATAAGCAAGCGAAATCCGATGAGTTTTAGAAATTGTGTGATAATTTTGGGAATTTGCCCCCAAACCACCTGTGCCCCACCCCTGTTCTGGATACACCAATGTCACGTGCTGCTTTCCTGGGTGCTGCAAATTAGTTCTGGACAATTGATGTTTTGCCTATTTGATGTAATGGAATCAAGGCATCATTAAATATTCCACAAATATCTAGCATATGATTGTCTGCAAGTTAAGAAACAACAATAAATGCGTTTAACCCGGCAGTCACTGGGGTATATTCTGTAACACGACTCACTGGGGGGGGTTAGCCCCCCCAAACTTAAAAATGTCAAATTAAGGTCACATGTCAGGTCACGGTCAAGTCAAACGTCAAAATCGAGGTATTTGAGTTTATGGACAATACTTGCCATCCATGGCCTTCGATTACGCCTATAATCACCCAAAGTGATGTCAAAGGTATGATACATATCCCACATGAGCTAAAGTGAGATTGTTGGAAAAGAGCAAGGTCAAGGTCAGGTCACAAAAGGTTACTACACTCAAAATATCAACGAAAGTCATGCAGCACATGGTTTATGGATGCTTTTACGCGTAGAATTCGATAGTAGAAGTCATTTTACCACCTGACTTCATTTACGTGAAGTTAGTGTCAAGTTCAGGTCAAGTTCAGGTGACTGAAGGTCAAAATTTGAAATTGATAAATCGAAATAAAAAGGCATGTTTCTATATCAGATTTATCTAAAGAAAACAGTGCTGGCATTTATTTGTCTGTATCCGGTCAATAAAATCCAAAGAACGCAATTTCAAAATCTGACGTCATGATTTACCCATACTTTATATGTCATGAAAGTAAAAAAAAAGATGACATAATTTTGAAATTTGGTGTGGTAGTTGCCCATATGTTGTTATCTGATATATATTCCGGTTTTTTCAATATCTTTCAAATATTTGATTTTGTGAGCATTTTTTCAAAAAAAGTTTTTTTGAAAATTTTGGGTCAAAACCCAAATGTTTCGAAATTTCGAGATAGCCGGTTTGTAGCCCTTGCAATGTTCTACCTTTTAGCGTTTTTCGATTGCATTTTGCTTCATATGCGGCATTTGTAGGGCCTGGCAAAATTTAGCCGATTTTGGTGTCAAAATCGTGTTTAGTGACGTCATTAAATTCACTATATCTCAAATAAATTCTGACGATTTTTTTATTTTTTTTCTTATAATGTGTAAAAATGATGCCCGGATAGGTACTGAAAGTTTGGCGTCGATATCTGCATTAGTTATTGAGATATGCCTAATATTCCTAAGGGGGGCTAAAAAAGCCCCCCCAGTGACTCGCGGGTTAAACTGCATTACTGAGATCTTCAAAATGATATATTGATGCATTGGCTCACCATATCTATTGGCTGATTTAAGCAAAAATAAATTTTAAACTCTTTGCGGAGGAAAATTGATTTTTGCTTAAAATTATCCAATGCCAAAAAACCTTGATATTGACATGGGGAAAACTGTTAGGAAGGCTGTCGGAAAGTGTCAGTGTAAGCCTAATAGTAAATTGAAGTGGGCGGAGCATAGTGACCAAATGCAGTGAGTTGGGGGAGGGGAGGGGATGACAAAATTATGGCATGTTGCCAGTGATATCATGGAATGAGAGGTGTCTAGCTCAAAACATGGGAATTCTTACCTTATTTTCATGTTTTTAGACCTAGAGACCTCCTTCATCCTATCATTTTTGATAAAACAAACAATTTTTTCATCTCTCCATTCCCCTAAATATCTGAATTTGGCCACCATTGGCATGGAGTGTGAAAACAAACTGCCTCCGTCTAGGAAGCATGCCATTTGCGACCGCTGGGTGGCGCCAGCAAAAGAATACCACCACCACCAGGTAGGTGCATTGGCTCAGTTATGTAATTTATGTAAATTGTAATTAATTGCTGCTCTTTTGTGACATTTGTCAACATCTTGGTTGTACTTGCCAGGTGCTCCTGTTTCATATAAATTTACTTTCAAAGAAAGATAATAGCAGTCTTAGTAGGTACAGGGACCTGCAGTTGAATTGCTATGGTACATACTATGGTCCGGATTATCTGCTTCTCTAGCGTACGTTTTGATTGCAAATTAAGAAACAACAATAAATACATTACAACCACATTACTGAGAGCTTCAAAATGACATATTGGTGCATTGGCTCACCCCTGTCCTTATCTATTTAGCTATATGCCGACGCGGGTGGGGAGGAGAACCACTCCCCTCCGGGGCGGGGAACCGAATGACTTGCGCCAGTAGCCAGACTAAAACCCGGAATCCTTGGATTCCGAGTCCGACGCTATACCAACTGAGCCACCCGGCCCCCATCCGTTACGTTTTTTTTTTTAATCGTTTTTTTTTCTTCCCGGACCGGCCTATAGCCATTTTCCGGGGGGGGGGGGGAG
>JAXIVJ010011393.1:0-2500 GCA_036785665.1 Chirona hameri
CGGCTAGGTCCCCCTGGCTGTTGTAAAAAACTCCACGTTTACCAACAGTACGATTTACAGCGAGCGGCGCCGATGGCTCTCCTCTTTCGCTCCTCTCTGGGGCGAGGCTGGGCGGCGGCCCTCTTGAAAGGGTTTTGGGCGCGGCTGGCCGCTCACCGACCACTGCTGCTGCTCCCGCCGCCTGGCCGCGGCCGCGCCGTCAGTAATAAAACGACACGCCGGCCGGACGCTGGCGTTATTTATTGCTGCCCCTGGCGGCAGGACCGCCGCCTTTAATTGACTGATCTATTGGTCGCTCGGTGTAATTAGAGTTTACGTTGACGGCGTGTTAATAAGGGCGTCTGCGCCGCGGAGCGCGGGCGTGTGGCGTGCCCGTGATGATTCGCGTGACGGACTCTCCCCTCCCTCCTCTTGCTCCTCTCTCCTCCCATCTCACATCTGTCTTTTTCACCTTACTCTCAGCACACAGCACCACACAATTGACTGGTTTTCTTTATCATCCCCTCTCAGTCAGGTACTGACAGTTAATCGTTTTCCTCTTTGCCTCTTGCGAAGACGAAGTGTGTTCAAACGAAGTAGCTATTAATTACTTGCTAACTCGCCTCCTTTTGTCTTATCCCGGGGGTATTTTTCCTTCCCCGCCGCTAACATATCTCATCTTCGTCGCATTCTCTCTGGAAAATATAGTTACCCGTTCGCCTTGGCGGGACTGGCCAGTCTGCCGTGACCATCGTTTGTCGCCATAATTATTCCTCCAATATATTGCCGGGTCCCTCTCCTCTCCCCTTCACTCGCTCCTGCCTACCTTCTCCTCCGCGTGATACTGTCTTTATGTCTCTGTATCTGCCGACCCTGTCCGCTTCTCACCTCTCTGGCCCGGCGGTCCGCCGGACCCCCACCTGTGAAGGGCGGTGCAGTGGAGGAGGGGGCGGCGCGGCCGGACGCCCGCCGTTTGTCTGGTCGAGGTGCCGACCGCTCCTGCCTCCCCGTGTGCAGTCCGCGCACAGATCGGACTCGCGCGCCGCTGTCCCGACGATGAATGCGCCATCAGCTGCCGCGCAGCAGTGACCGAGCTGCGCGTAAATACCCGCCCGCGCGCCGCGGCGTTCACGGCGCAGCGGTGATAAAAGAGGTGGCGCGGCTTGAAATGTGCGCCGGAAAGGTGGCGAAATGGCGCCTGTTTTGTGAGCGGCGGGGGGCGCCGACCGGCCGCGATCCACGACCCGCCGGCTCCGCTCCGGCCCGGCCCAGGCGCGGGCGTGATTATGTTTTTGACGGCGGGAGGTCGGCGCGGCGTGTGCGGCGTGGTGCGGCGCGCGCCCGCCGCCTACGGGGGTCATCGGCCCGGATGGCCGCAACAGCACGGGCGACCCGCCCCGCCGACAAAGCGATCTCCATGTCCGGGGAGAGGTGTGCTCCTCAGTCAGACCCAGATTTTCCATAGGCAGGGTGAGATTTAAATAGAATCATCTCACGTCGGAATTCTAGGGAACAGCCGGGCGTCTCCATGGCTGTGCGGAGACAATCCCGTTTTTTTGTTTTTCATGGGCATCGGGAGTACCGAAGCGGCAATTGTTCTGAAATATGGGATTTCAGCGGTCGCGGAAAATTTGCTCCAGTCACTTAATGGCGAGAACGTGACGACTTTTCTGGATTAAACTGGTCCTTTTAATGTAACTGGTGTTCTAATGTGTTGTTAGGCGCCGTGTTTTAATGGCTCTGTGAGCCGGCCTTGTGATTGGCTGGTCAGCCTGCCTGGTCGGCTGCGCCGGCGGCCGACCAGTGTTCAGCCTGCGATCAAGATAGTGTGGCCCGCGCAAGCCGAGCCAGGGGAAATGGCGGCGGGTGGCGGTGAGAGGTGCCGCCGGCCGACAGCCGTGTCGGGTGGCCTACCGGACTGAAAACGAGCTCAGACTCGGTATCCAGATCAGCATTCACGAATATATGAGATAACGTTTCCAAACTGAAATCGAAGCGCTGCTCACTGAACGCAGAGCCGAGCCAGAGTCGTGCGGGGCCTGATGTACAAGACCACACCGGACCACACCGGACCACACCGGACCACACCGGACCACACCGAACCACACCGGACCACAGCGGACCACACCGGACCACACCGGACCACACAGTGACCACACCGGACCACACCGGACCACACCGGCCACACCGGACCCCACCGGACCACACCGAGACCACACCGGACCACAGGCAGACCACAGCAGACACAGCAGACCGCGGCCGGCGCGGTGACCCGGTCTAGAGGCCCTCGCTGCGCGCGTGGCCCCGCTCGAGCGTGCAGGCTGCGGCACTCGCCGGCGGCCGTGCACCAGGCGTGCACGAATGCACATATTTCAGCCACTTGGGTCCGGGTAATAGGCAACTCGGCCGTTTGACTAATAGCCATGCAAGCCAAGGCCAGCCGGCACCCGGAGCGGAAATCGTTCCCGGGGCCGGGGCACCGCTCACCGACATCGGCGCCGCATCCTGTACACCGCCGCCG
>JAXIVJ010011393.1:7500-42500 GCA_036785665.1 Chirona hameri
AGCCGCCGAGCTATAGAGCCACGTCCACACAGCCGCCGAGCTATAGAGCCACGTCCATACAGCCGCCGAGCTATAGAGCCACGTCCACACAGCCGCCGAGCTATAGAGCCACGTCCATACAGCCGCCGAGCTATAGAGCCACGTCCACACAGCCGCCGAGCTATAGAGCCACGTCCACACAGCCGCCGGCCCGTATAGAGCCACGTCCACACAGCCGCCGAGCTATAGAGCCACGTCCACACAGCCGCCGAGCTATAGAGCCACGTCCATACAGCCGCCGAGCTATAGAGCCACGTCCACACAGCCGCCGAGCTATAGAGCCACGTCCACACAGCCGCCGAGCTATAGAGCCACGTCCACACAGCCGCCGAGCTATAGAGCCACGTCCACACAGCCGCCGAGCTATAGAGCCACGTCCACACAGCCGCCGAGCTATAGAGCCACGTCCACACAGCCGCCGAGCTATAGAGCCACGTCCACACAGCCGCCGAGCTATAGAGCCACGTCCACACAGCCGCCGAGCTATAGAGCCACGTCCACACAGCCGCCGAGCTATGGAGCCACGTCCACACAGCCGCCGGCCCGTATAGAGCCACGTCCACACAGCCGCCGAGCTATAGAGCCACGTCCACACAGCCGCCGAGCTATAGAGCCACGTCCACACAGCCGCCGAGCTATAGAGCCACGTCCACACAGCCGCCGAGCTATAGAGCCACGTCCACACAGCCGCCGAGCTATGGAGCCACGTCCACACAGCCGCCGGCCCGTATAGAGCCACGTCCACACAGCCGCCGAGCTATAGAGCCACGTCCATACAGCCGCCGAGCTATAGAGCCACGTCCACACAGCCGCCGAGCTATAGAGCCACGTCCACACAGCCGCCGGCCCGTATAGAGCCACGTCCACACAGCCGCCGAGCTATAGAGCCACGTCCACACAGCCGCCGAGCTATAGAGCCACGTCCATACAGCCGCCGAGCTATAGAGCCATGTCCACACAGCCGCCGAGCTATAGAGCCACGTCCACACAGCCGCCGAGCTATAGAGCCACGTCCACACAGCCGCCGAGCTATAGAGCCACGTCCACACAGCCGCCGAGCTATAGAGCCACGTCCACACAGCCGCCGAGCTATAGAGCCACGTCCATACAGCCGCCGAGCTATAGAGCCACGTCCACACAGCCGCCGAGCTATAGAGCCACGTCCACACAGCCGCCGAGCTATAGAGCCACGTCCACACAGCCGCCGAGCTATAGAGCCACGTCCACACAGCCGCCGAGCTATAGAGCCACGTCCACACAGCCGCCGAGCTATAGAGCCACGTCCACACAGCCGCCGAGCTATAGAGCCACGTCCATACAGCCGCCGAGCTATAGAGCCACGTCCACACAGCCGCCGAGCTATAGAGCCACGTCCACACAGCCGCCGAGCTATAGAGCCACGTCCACACAGCCGCCGAGCTATAGAGCCACGTCCACACAGCCGCCGAGCTATAGAGCCACGTCCATACAGCCGCCGAGCTATAGAGCCACGTCCACACAGCCGCCGAGCTATAGAGCCACGTCCACACAGCCGCCGAGCTATAGAGCCACGTCCACACAGCCGCCGAGCTATAGAGCCACGTCCATACAGCCGCCGAGCTATAGAGCCACGTCCACACAGCCGCCGAGCTATAGAGCCACGTCCGGAATACGCCTCCAGGCCGGCCGCTCGCGGGGGCGTCGCACGCAGGAGGCCTGCGGACCTATACGGGCCGGCCGCCGGTGTAGGACGTGGCTCTATAGCTCGGCGGCTGTGTGGACGTGGCTCTATACGGGCCGGCCGCCGGTGTAGGAGGTGGCTCTATAGCTCGGCGGCTAATTAGTGCCCCCGGTTCATGGTGCATGGCACAGGCTGCGGACCTACACCGGCCGGCCGCTCTGTGTCAGCTCCGTGTATGACCTCCACCGCTGCTGCCCGCCGCCGAGCCGGCCAGCAGGCCAGGGGGCGTCGCACGCAGGAGGCCTGCGGACCTACACCGGCCAGCCGCTCTGTGTTGATGCTGGCCCCGGACGGCGCGCGCTGGCCGCGAGGCAGGCGGCCTGCCTGACCCGCAGGCCGTCATCCGGGCGTGGCGCCCGGCTGCCATCAAACACAAACAGCCGCTGCAGCCGGCAGTTGTCTGCGCCGTCCGCCGAGCCGCCTTTATGGGTCGCGGACGTGCCAGCAGTGTTCCAGGAGGAGGAGGAAGCGGGGGACCCCCGCCGGCCCCGCGCCGCGCTAACGATGCCGGCCGGGTGGGAGCGGGGGTCGTCGTGTCCAGGTGTCGGCGCTTGGTATCTCCGTCATCACCGTGTGTCTGCCACACGGTGCAGCGCCGGAGCAGGCTGCCGGAGGGCACGGCTACGGCGGCAATGTTGTGACTCGTCTCGGGCCGGACGTAACAACACCAGAGCAAATACCACCGCCGCCGCCGCTGGAAGCAAAACAGACACTCTCCAGTCAGAATGTGAACTATGTTTCCAGTCAGAATGTGAACTATGTCTCCAGTCAGAATGTGAACTATGTGTCCAGTCAGAATGTGAACTATGTCTCCAGTCAGAATGTGAACTATGTGTCCAGTCAGAATGTGAACTATGTCTCCAGTCAGAATGTGAACTATGTTTCCAGTCAGAATGTGAACTATGCCTCCAGTCAGAATGTGAACTATGTCTCCAGTCAGAATGTGAACTATGTCTCCAGTCAGAATGTGAACTATGTCTCCAGTCAGAATGTGAACTATGTCTCCAGTCAGAATGTGAACTATGTCTCCAGTCAGAATGTGAACTATGTCTCCAGTCAGAATGTGAACTATGTCTCCAGTCAGAATGTGAACTATGTCTCCAGTCAGAATGTGAACTATGTCTCCAGTCAGAATGTGAACTATGTCTCCAGTCAGAATGTGAACTATGTCTCCAGTCAGAATGTGAACTATGTCTCCAGTCAGAATGTGAACTATGTCTCCAGTCAGAATGTGAACTATGTCTCCAGTCAGAATGTGAACTATGTCTCCAGTCAGAATGTGAACTATGTCTCCAGTCAGAATGTGAACTATGTTTCCAGTCAGAATGTGAACTATGTCTCCAGTCAGAATGTGAACTATGTTTCCAGTCAGAATGTGAACTATGTCTCCAGTCAGAATGTGAACAATGTTTCCAGTCAGAATGTGAACTATGTCTCCAGTCAGAATGTGAACTATGTCTCCAGTCAGAATGTGAACTATGTCTCCAGTCAGAATGTGAACTATGTTTCCAGTCAGAATGTGAACTATGTTTCCAGTCAGAATGTGAACTATGTTTCCAGTCAGAATGTGAACTATGTCTCCAGTCAGAATGTGAACTATGTCTCCAGTCAGAATGTGAACTATGTCTCCAGTCAGAATGTGAACTATGTTTCCAGTCAGAATGTGAACTATGTCTCCAGTCAGAATGTGAACTATGTCTCCAGTCAGAATGTGAACTATGTTTCCAGTCAGAATGTGAACTATGTCTCCAGTCAGAATGTGAACTATGTTTCCAGTCAGAATGTGAACTATGTCTCCAGTCAGAATGTGAACTATGTTTCCAGTCAGAATGTGAACTATGTCTCCAGTCAGAATGTGAACTATGTTTCCAGTCAGAATGTGAACTATGTTTCCAGTCAGAATGTGAACTATGTTTCCAGTCAGAATGTGAACTATGTTTCCAGTCAGAATGTGAACTATGTCTCCAGTCAGAATGTGAACAATGTTTCCAGTCAGAATGTGAACTATGTGTCCAGTCAGAATGTGAACTATGTCTCCAGTCAGAATGTGAACTATGTGTCCAGTCAGAATGTGAACTATGTCTCCAGTCAGAATGTGAACTATGTTTCCAGTCAGAATGTGAACTATGTCTCCAGTCAGAATGTGAACTATGTTTCCAGTCAGAATGTGAACTATGTTTCCAGTCAGAATGTGAACTATGTTTCCAGTCAGAATGTGAACTATGTTTCCAGTCAGAATGTGAACTATGTTTCCAGTCAGAATGTGAACTATGTCTCCAGTCAGAATGTGAACAATGTTTCCAGTCAGAATGTGAACTATGTGTCCAGTCAGAATGTGAACTATGTCTCCAGTCAGAATGTGAACTATGTTTCCAGTCAGAATGTGAACTATGTCTCCAGTCAGAATGTGAACTATGTGTCCAGTCAGAATGTGAACTATGTGTCCAGTCAGAATGTGAACTATGTTTCCAGTCAGAATGTGAACAATGTTTCCAGTCAGAATGTGAACTATGTTTCCAGTCAGAATGTGAACTATGTTTCCAGTCAGAATGTGAACTATGTTTCCAGTCAGAATGTGAACTATGTCTCCAGTCAGAATGTGAACTATGTCTCCAGTCAGAATGTGAACTATGTTTCCAGTCAGAATGTGAACAATGTTTCCAGTCAGAATGTGAACTATGTCTCCAGTCAGAATGTGAACAATGTTTCCAGTCAGAATGTGAACTATGTTTCCAGTCAGAATGTGAACAATGTTTCCAGTCAGAATGTGAACTATGTCTCCAGTCAGAATGTGAACTATGTTTCCAGTCAGAATGTGAACTATGTCTCCAGTCAGAATGTGAACTATGTCTCCAGTCAGAATGTGAACTATGTTTCCAGTCAGAATGTGAACAATGTTTCCAGTCAGAATGTGAACAATGTTTCCAGTCAGAATGTGAACTATGTCTCCAGTCAGAATGTGAACAATGTTTCCAGTCAGAATGTGAACTATGTTTCCAGTCAGAATGTGAACTATGTCTCCAGTCAGAATGTGAACAATGTTTCCAGTCAGAATGTGAACTATGTTTCCAGTCAGAATGTGAACAATGTTTCCAGTCAGAATGTGAACAATGTTTCCAGTCAGAATGTGAACTATGTCTCCAGTCAGAATGTGAACTATGTTTCCAGTCAGAATGTGAACTATGTCTCCAGTCAGAATGTGAACAATGTTTCCAGTCAGAATGTGAACTATGTTTCCAGTCAGAATGTGAACTATGTCTCCAGTCAGAATGTGAACAATGTTTCCAGTCAGAATGTGAACTATGTCTCCAGTCAGAATGTGAACAATGTTTCCAGTCAGAATGTGAACTATGTCTCCAGTCAGAATGTGAACTATGTCTCCAGTCAGAATGTGAACTATGTCTCCAGTCAGAATGTGAACTATGTCTCCAGTCAGAATGTGAACTATGTTTCCAGTCAGAATGTGAACTATGTCTCCAGTCAGAATGTGAACTATGTTTCCAGTCAGAATGTGAACTATGTCTCCAGTCAGAATGTGAACTATGTCTCCAGTCAGAATGTGAACTATGTCTCCAGTCAGAATGTGAACTATGTCTCCAGTCAGAATGTGAACTATGTCTCCAGTCAGAATGTGAACTATGTCTCCAGTCAGAATGTGAACTATGTTTCCAGTTAGAATGTGAACTATGTGTCCAGTCAGAATGTGAACTATGTCTCCAGTCAGAATGTGAACTATGTTTCCAGTTAGAATGTGAACTATGTCTCCAGTCAGAATGTGAACTATGTTTCCAGTCAGAATGTGAACTATGTTTCCAGTCAGAATGTGAACTATGTTTCCAGTCAGAATGTGAACTATGTTTCCAGTCAGAATGTGAACTATGTCTCCAGTCAGAATGTGAACTATGTTTCCAGTCAGAATGTGAACTATGTCTCCAGTCAGAATGTGAACTATGTCTCCAGTCAGAATGTGAACAATGTTTCCAGTCAGAATGTGAACTATGTTTCCAGTCAGAATGTGAACTATGTCTCCAGTCAGAATGTGAACTATGTTTCCAGTCAGAATGTGAACTATGTCTCCAGTCAGAATGTGAACAATGTCTCCAGTCAGAATGTGAACAATGTTTCCAGTCAGAATGTGAACTATGTGTCCAGTCAGAATGTGAACTATGTCTCCAGTCAGAATGTGAACTATGTTTCCAGTCAGAATGTGAACTATGTTTCCAGTCAGAATGTGAACTATGTGTCCAGTCAGAATGTGAACTATGTTTCCAGTCAGAATGTGAACTATGTTTGTTGTATTAATCTAATGGCCGTTTTGGCAGGCAGTGTCCGGTGATGAAAGCGAACAGGCGCTTTTCAATCAAATTGAGAAATGTGTTTATTTTAGTTGTTTAATGGTCATTTCATCGATCAATTCTGAAGTCGTTTATTTTGTCTAATTCTGCACAAAATCGGGTCCGCTTAAAGCATTACATCACTGTATAGCTGCCATGGATAACTGACTGGGTCGACCTACTTCGAACCCCATAGCTCATCCCGTCCAACTTCCGGATCACGCTCGCCTGACCCGACAGTTCGCACCAGTTGACGAGACATCTCACACTCGCTAACGTGTCGCCTCATGACCTCTGCCGTGTCACCTGATGACCTCTGCCGTGTCATCTGATAGCCGTGTCACCTGATGACCTCTGCCGTGCCACCTGATGGCCGTGTCACCTGATGGCTTCTGCCGTATCACCTGATGGCCTCTGCCGTGTCACCTGATGGCCTCTGCCGTGTCACCTGATGGCATCTGCCGTGTCACCTGATGGCCTCTGCCGTGTCTCGACCCGCATGTCATTCCTGTTCGTATGTTATCCCATCTCGCCCCGTCTGACGTCACTCTCCGCGTGGTATCCCATCTCGCCCCGTCTGACGTCACTCTCCGCGTGTTATCCCATCTCGCCCCGTCTGACGTCACTCTCCGCGTGGTATCCCATCTCGCCCCGTCTGACGTCACTATCCGCGTGTTATCCCATCTCGCCCCGTCTGACGTCACTCTCCGCGTGGTATCCCATCTCGCCCCGTCTGACGTCACTATCCGCGTGTTATCCCATCTCGCCCCGTCTGACGTCACTCTCCGCGTGGTATCCCATCTCGCCCCGTCTGACGTCACTCCGCGTGTTATCCCATCTCGCCCCGTCTGACGTCACTCCGCGTGTTATCCCGTCTGACGTCACTATCTGCGTGTTATCCCGTCTGACGTCACTCCGCGTGTTATCCCGTCTGACGTCACTCTCCGCGTGGTATCCCATCTCGCCCCGTCTGACGTCACTCTCGGCGTGTTATCCCATCTCGCCCCGTCTGACGTCACTCTTCGCGTGTTATCCCGTCTGACGTCACTTTCCGCGTGTTATCCCGTCTGACCCCGTCTGACGTCACTCTGCGCGTGTTATCCCGTCTGACGTCACTCTCCTCGTGTTATCCCGTCTGACCCCGTCACTCTGCGCGTGTTATCCCGTCTGACGTCACTCTGCGCGTGTTATCCCGTCTGACGTCACTCTCCGCGTGTTATCCCGTCTGACGTCACTCTCCGCGTGCTATCCCGTCTGACCCCGTCACTCTGCGCGTGTTTCCCGCAGGCTGCCGGGCAGCACCGCCAGCGAGCTCTCATGGGCTGCTATCCCATCTGGCCCCGTCTGACGTCACTCTGCGCATGTTATCCCGTCTGACCCCGTCACTCTGCGCGTGTTATCCCGTCTGACCCCGTCACTCTGCGCGTGTTTCCCGCAGGCTGCCGGGCAGCACCGCCAGCGAGCTATCGCTTCTGCAGCGCTCTGTCGACCTGCACGCGGCCGCGTACCGCGCGCAGCAGGCACAGTACGAGCAGCTCTACCCGTCCCCCACCTCGTCTCTGAGAGGGCTCTCGCCGGTCGGCTCGACAAGAGGTGAGACTCGACTCGTCCGCGACTCGACTGATCGCGGAAGAGGCAGTGGCGGATCAAGAAAATATTCAAGGGGGGGGAGGATGTCATCAATTGCAGTGGTGCCCCTACCTAGATAGCTGTTTTTTTATAAGCAGTAAATCTTATGCATGCGATAGCAGTGTATCATATTGCTTTGTGTTTCGTGCGGACTTCAAAAATGTTCTTGGAAGTAAAAATAGACAGGATTTTGCGAAGGGAATTTTTTAAAGCAAATTTGTCAAAGGCTGCCCTAAACTTAACTACCAATGGTATTTACGCAAAATAGACACTCACAACTGCCAAAATGTGAGGTTTTGAGCGGGCTGGAGAACTAATTTTTGCTATTGGAACCAGGATGCAGGGTCAAAACGAGGAAATATGTCTGGAGCAAAAGGTGGGGTCAAAACACATGTTCCCTCCCCATTTAAGGTCAAAGGTGGGGTCATGGCCCCATGGACCCCCCCCCCCCCTGCGGCCGCCAGTGTGTAGTCTATATTCGACCCTTTTGTACTGAAAAGAATACTGAATGATTTGTGCCGCGTGGCGGCGCGGAATTGTTTCCTTTATTTTTGGATCTCGATAATTAGGCCCTAGAAATATGATTATTTTAATTTAATTCATTCAAAAATTAAATTCAGCCCAAGGGCACAAATGCAGCCACTCAATGATATTCTTCCACCGCAAAGATAGAAGGAATTTCGCCGCAGTGGCACAAAAATGTGATATTTTTCGACCTTTTTTCTCACAAAATTATAACAGCTTGGGTGCAGTTGCTTACCAGTTTCAAATACGTTTCATGGATTTCCAACCATGAACCACATTATAAAAAAGCCCAAACGGCGAGGACTATGGGTTCGTTAGCGATACTAAAAACGATAGTCAACAAACATACTGACATCGATGATTTATATCAGGGCGCACACAAAAAATTGCCCCGCTTCGAAATAGATGGGTTTTCAGCAATTTGATGAGGGCACCAGGGCATTGGTGCCCCGCCTCCCCCTCCTACTGGATGCAATGGTACCCCGTGCCTCCCCCCTGTTCCACCGCCTATGGAAGCGGATCCTGACTCCCGCAGAGCCCTCAGGGCCTCTCGAGTCCGATACGTTGTTGTCTCTGGTATAAAGGCAAGTTGGTACCTCTTCATAGCCCAAGGGACGGGAGGCATGAAGGGGCATTTTTTTGCTTAATTTAGCAATTATAATTTAGTATCATTTCGCGGGAAAAGAAGTTTTCCAGCGACCAATGCTTATGATTTCATGGCGGCACCAGGCCATTGTTTCCTTCTGGATTCAAGGAGGCACGGTGCCCCGGTGCCTCCCCTCACCCATAGCACCGCCTGCCGGCGCGGTGGTGTCCCTGGTGCCCCGGCGCGATGGTACCCCTTCACGACCCGGGGGGGGGGGGTCATGACCCCCGTGACGTGACCCCCCCCCCCCTCCTAGATCCGCCACTCCCCCTCAGGCGGTCAGAGTGCCCCCTGAGGCGACCAGAGTGCCCCCTGAGGCGGCCAGAGTGCCCCTCAGGTGGTCAGAGTGCCCCCTCAGGCGGCCAGAGTGCCCCTCAGGCGGCCAGAGTGCCCCCTCAGGTGGTCGGAGGCCACCATCAGGCCAGCAGAGGACCCCCTCAAGCCTTGCGTTTTGTTGTTTTACTACTGCTTTACTTCCACTTTGTTTGAAAGCGGAGTGAAATTCGTTTCGAGTCACTTCGATCGCCTATGGGGACCCCTCGGGTCATCGGGCCCCTTCAAGGCTCAAGGGGGCATGGCCCCTCCACCCCCTCTGGATCCGCCACTGGGAAGAGGCGACCGTAGGCACTGGCGGATCCAGCCGTCGTGTTTTTTGTTATTGTTGTTGGAGGGGGGGGGGGGGGGGGGGACCGATGGGAGGCACTGGTGGATCCAAGCCTCTCTCCGTGGGGGGAGCTATTTTTGTGGCAAAAAGGTACCCCCATTTTTTCTCCGGATTTGGGCCGGTCACCTTATTTTGGTATTCGAGCTTAAGAAATTCACTTTTCAAATTCACAATTTAGTTTGTGAATTTGTTTCCGAAAAAAGTATTTATTTTTATTTGGGGGGCTCAAAAACCCAAAGTTTCGGAAATCCGAGATAGCCATTTTAAAGAGAATGCCCTTTTCTTTCTTTTGACTTATTTTATTTGCAATTTGCATTAAAACTCGATTTTCTACAATTTTGCAAACATTTATAGTTTTTCCACCAAAATAGCATGACATGACGTCACCAAAACGTCATTATCTCCCAAAATACTACATCAATTGTATTGAAAGTTGGTGAGAAGACTTAGACTTGATGCAGGATAAGGTACTGCAAGTTTCACGTTGATATCTATCATAGTTTTCAGGTTATTGAGAAAATCCTGGAGGGGGCAGATACTTCTGATAAGGTTTGAGCTAGAAGTACCTATCTCAACCTAGGTTGCCGTCGTCGTGTTTTTAAGGAGGTATGAAGTGAGGCAAATCGGTACCTATAGTTTGTTTTATTTTGATTGCACAATTGCCATTGAGACCTTCTTGAGAATCACACGTGAATTTTGTACACACCGCTGTCACGCGTCCCGAAACAAATTATTTCCTCAAAAGCAGCGCATCATTTTTGACAACCATTTGCGCCGAAATAGAGTGTAGATTGCATTTCAAATTGATACCATATGAAGTGTTCTTCCTGCATGTAAAAAAACGTTTGTTCGAGCTTCAGTTTCGACTGGTAGCTTGCTGGCCGTTATTTTCTCGTCCAGTTGAGCTTTTTTAACCCACGCGGCGCTGGGTCTCCTGCCGAACGCGCGGCGCTGTGGGGGGGGGGGGGGTATCTTTTACCCACCTCGGTATCTTCCCAACCAATGGCCGCAGCGAGACGCGCAAGGCGGTGATCGAAAGCTCTCAGTGGGAAGAATCTAACGCATGCCCGAAATTCTTAAAATAAGGCCACATGTCAGGTCACGGCCAGGTCAAATGTCAAAATTGAGGTATTTGGGTTTTGGGGCATACTTTCCATTCAAAGCCTTAGATTGCGACTATTATCTCACAAAATGTTATCGAATGTATAATGCATCTCCCGCATAAGTAAAAGTGAAATTGTAAGCTAAGGTCAAGATCAAGGTCCGGTCACAAAATGTCACAGGTCTACGAAAGCCATGCGACACATGTTGTATGGGTTTTTTACACGTATAATTCGATAGTAGCAGCCATTTTCACAACCTGACTCCATACAATGGCCCTCAGGTCAAGGTCAGGTCACAATAAGGACACAATTTGCAATTGAATGAAATAAATAAAAATGGCATGTTTCTAGACTAGTTTTGTCTCAGAAATACAGTGGTGGTATTTATTTGTCTGTATTTGGTCAGTAAAAGCACACAAAAAAACGTAATTATAAAAATGACGTCATGAGTTACTTATACTTAGGGAGCCATAAGTCAGTCAAAAATAAAGATATTGCTTTTAAATTTGGTTTGGGTATCGTCCTTACTTGGTTCTCTAATATATCTTCCGTTTTTTTTTAATCGTCAAAAAAACTTTTGTGGAAATTCTTTTTAAAAACCAGTTTGTTTTCGTTTTGGGGGGTCAAAAACACCAAATTTGGAAAATCCGAGATAGTTATTTGGAAGGAAATGTTATTTACTTTCTTTTGACGTTTTTTATTTGCGATTTGTATCAAAACTTTTTTCTACGATTTGTCGAACATTTAACGTTTTTTTTTCACCAAAAAATGTCATGACATGACGTCA
This sequence comes from Chirona hameri, assembly GCA_036785665.1. Classification (NCBI taxonomy): domain Eukaryota; kingdom Metazoa; phylum Arthropoda; class Thecostraca; order Balanomorpha; family Balanidae; genus Chirona; species Chirona hameri. The sequence goes on from JAXIVJ010011393.1 coordinate 18,948, forward strand.
CTAAAACGTTATTTGTCCCAAACTACTTAACCAATTTCAATACAATTTTGATGGATGTAGAATTGATGCAGCATAAGGTACCAAAAGTTTTACTTCGATATCTGTCATAGTTTTCAAGTTATTGAGAAAATTCTGGAGGGGGGGGGGGTAAAATTTAGCCCCTAGCGCCGCGCGGGCTAAGCCCTGATTTGATGGTGAGAGTCGCGTTTTCCTAAATTTTCCAGTTTTTCACTGTGGATAGCTGGATTTTGACGGCTGCAAAGTCAATTTTTACGACAAATTGTTTTTTTGTTTGTTTGTTTTGTTTTTTGTTTTTGTTTTTTTTAGTTTTTTTTTGGGGTGGGGCAGACATGTTGGCCCCTCTTCCAGGCTTTTTTGGGGGGGGGCATGGCCTGGTTGCCCCCTCCCCCCGGACCCGCCAGTGACCGTAGGCCAGATGGAGATGGGAGGGAAGGTCTGTCTGTTTGGGATGTGTCAGTCAGTCTGATCCGTGATTTGTCGCCGCATGCGCAGTGATGTGTCCGGGATGTCAGAACCCGTAGCAGGCCTTCGGTAGCGTGGCTGCCGCCGGGTCCAGCAGCGAGCTGTACTGGTGCTGACCACGTCTGCCGCCCGCGCAGCGCCGGCCGCTCCTCTCCCAGACTATCAAGGACGGCTGCTCCAATCGGCCGCATCTGGACCGGACCGGCTGCAACAGGCGGCTGGGCCGGCCGCGCGCGCCGCCTGGCCGACGCGGTAGCGGCCCGCATCGCGTTCCGTCCACCGGAGCGATCCGTCACCGGGCGGCGCGACACGGCTGGCTCACGCGGCCGGCCGTCCTGACGAGATCGCACCCCATCGGCGGCGCGGCGCCACTCGTAACCAGTCGCCGTGACAAATCGCCGGCCGGCACGCGCACCGAGCGCCGGCCGCGGATTATTCAGCGCCGTGAGGTGGAGCGGTGCGCCGGCGGCCACCGGCGCGATCTGCCGCCGCTGCTGCCGCCATTTGGGAGGCAAATCGGTCGCGACTGTCAGCGCCGCGCCGCGATCGCCGCCGATCGCCGCGGAGGCGTCAGGTGCTGGTGGTGATGGCCGGGTGATGTGCCTGGGCTCCGGGCCGGCGTGCGGTGCTGTGGGCCGCTCTCAGGTCGAGCCGAGTCTTCTGAGGCCGTAGCGGAGGCGTGTCAGGTGCTGGTGGTGATGGCCGGGTGATTTGCCTGGGCTCCGGGCCGGCGTGCGGTGCTGTGGGCCGCTCTCAGGTCGAGCCGAGTCTTCTGAGGCCGTAGCGGAGGCGTCAGGTGCTGGTGGTGATGGCCGGGTGATGTGCCTAGGCTCCGGGCCGGCGTGCGGTGCTGTGGGCCGCTCTCAGGTCGAGCCGAGTCTTCTGAGCCCGTAGCGGAGTGAGTCAGGCGGCAGGCATACATCTCGCGGCGAATAAAGTACTGGAGTTTACGCTGCGGCGTCTGGCGGCCTGCTTTACGAGGGAGCACGTCAGGAGATCGGCGCGTCGTGTTGAACTGGTGGCCCGGCTCGCGGCGCCGGCGCGGCGCTCTAGTCACCACATCACGCCAGCTATGACACGCTGGTCACGGGCAGACTGCCACTGGTCACCGCCCCCTGAACTATCTCCCAACTGCTGCGTGCCGGCGAACGCGGCGAGTGAGACGCTCCGGCCGTGGACGTGGCGCCGTGACGTGCCGGTTTGGCCGCGCGGCGTCTCGGCGGCCAGAGAGCGTCGGCCGCGCCGCCCCCCGCCGCGGCTCGCGCGCCCCGCCTCCAACGCACAATCGTAATTACCCGTATTGCTTGTTTGCAGAGGGGTTTTTGTGGCGGTGCGCCGCGCTGACGCCTGACAAAGGCCGATTGATTTCGGGGAGTCATCGCCGTCCGATGCGAGTCCGCCGCTGCGGGCCCGGTGCCGTTTTTGCGGGCGTCACTGGATCGCGGCGCGGCCGGCCGCTCCCCGCGGCGACCGGCCGCGGTTCTGATTGGGGCCGATTTTTTCACGGCGCGTCGGCCTGCTCGGGTTGCGCCGGGGTTAATTGGGCCCATTGTCGACGGCCGGTGACGGGGCCGCCGGCGCGGCATCTCATCTGACGGCCGAGATGGGCGCGATCAGGCGGCGGCGCCCGCATCCTGCGCTCGGCCGGCGTCATCGCCAGCCTGCCCCGGTACTGGCCCGGCGGCCGCTCGCCGGTTCCGCCCGCCCGCAGCGGGTGTCCGGTGCTGCTCGTCCGGATCACGTAACTCCGGGCCGTGTGGGTCCGAGAGATGAGCAGCGGGCACTGACGGCGCCTCTGACCCGGGCTCTCTCTGAGTTGAGACGGGCTGTGTGATGGGACATCGCACAAGCCGTCACCATGTGCCGGACCATAGTCTAGTCTGCAGCGCTGGACGGACGCCTCGCGCGCCGCCTGCAGCCCACTTGGGTGGCGGAATTATCAGCCTCTTTCAAGGTTTGTTTAGCCTGATAGCCGCCGGCCGCCTCACTCAGCTGCAAAAACTGGCCCGAATCTCTGCTATAAGTACGATAGAATAAACCAGCGACACGCCGCCGGCGTGTCAGGCTGTCGGCCGGCCGCCGCCTGTCTCCCGTCTCCGTTGCGTCTCCGACCCCCGCTACGGCGGCAGGCTGCGTCGTCCGGGGCCACAGACGTGACGTGCTGCCCGCACGGCGATCCCCAGGGCAGTGGCGGGCACGTCCAGCTCAGACGGACTGGCGTGGCGCGCCGGCAGCGTGATTCGGACGCTCAGGGCCTCCGGCGTGATCCGGCTCTGATCAAACCTGGCAGTTGCGGCACCCTAAGGCACGAATCGTCATCGTCAGTTCCGGAAATAAGCATACGATACCTCGCCACCTGACGGAATCTCGGGGCGCCGACCCTTCCCTTGACGGGATATAGGGGCGCCGACCCGTCACCTGACGAAATCTCGGGGCGCGGACCCGTCACCTGACGGAATCTCGGCTGGCGAACGTGCCTGCCCGGGCCGCTGTAAAACATGGCGGGACCGCGAGCCACGCGGTGGCCGCATTCAGCGCCGCTGATGCACTCAAAACACCGGCCGCCGCCGACCGTGGGAAGGCCGCGCCGGTCACATTCTTCGGCGCGCCGCCCGCCGGAACTCGGCTCAGCGGAGGTCGGCGAGGCGGCCAGCTCGCTGGCTCCAGTCATCTCTAGCTCACGGACTACAGGCGGCCGGCTCAGCGAGCCAGCCAGCTCGCTGGCTCCAGCCATCTAGCTCACGGACTACAGGCGGCCGGCTCGGCGAGCCAGCCAGCTCGCTGGCTCCAGTCATCTCTAGCTCACGGACTACAGGCGGCCGGCTCGGCGAGCCAGCCAGCTCGCTGGCTCTAGTCATCTAGCTCACGGACTACAGGCAGCCGGCTCAGCGAGCTAGCGGGCCAATCGGTCGTTGTCAGCGGTGTTGAGCACTGAGGTGCTCCCTGGTTTTCGATCCCGTCGCTAAACGCTACGAGCCGTCATCGTGATCCAGTCCTGGAGGATGGCCGGAGCCGGCCGGCACGTCATCGGAGGAACCGGAGCCGGCCGGTGGTATCGGGCAGTCGGAGCGAATGACTGGTCTGGACTGGTCTGCTCCCTGGCCGTGTCAGATGTATCGCCCCGGGGTGTGATGACTGGACCTGCCGAATCCCTGGCCGTGTCAGATTTATCGCCACGGGGTGTGACGACTGGACCTGCCGAATCCCTGGCCGTGTCAGATTTACCGCCCCGGGGTGTGATGAATGGACCTGCTGAATCTCTGGCCGTGTCAGAGTTATCGCCCCGGGGTGTGATGACTGGCCGTGTCATGTATCGCCCCGGGGTATGATGACTGGACCTGCTGCCGAATAGTGATTGGATATGCAATGTGAGCTTGACTTGTGCTTGAATTATTTCCGTGAAGAGGATATGGCAGGCTTCTGGACCCGTCAATGCTGAATGGGCGGCAGCGTTTACCGCTTCCTCTGGACCGTGGGTTGTTGTCCGTGCGGCAGCGCTTTGAAGACTGTGTCGGTGTTCTGCCCGTGGCTGGCTGCACGGCTGACCTGACTCGGAGCGTGCCCTGAGGGCCCGCCGGGTCCGCCGGGTCCGCCGGGTCCGCCGCCAGCCGTGCCTGGAGGGGTCACTGCTGGGACAACCGATCCGTGAGGCCGCACATTCACGGCCGGAGATACAGACTGGAAAGCCGCACTGCACTGCCGCTGGGGCGCGGCGCTGGCAGCAGCTCCTGGCCGTGTCGGAGCGCCGGAACCGACTGTGACCGGGGCTGTTAGCCGTGTCAGGCCGCCGGGGCCGCCGTGTCAGGCCGCCGGGGCCGGGTCAGGCCGTGTCAGGCCTCCGGAGCCGGATCAGGCCGCCGGGGCCGTGTCAGACCGCCGGGGCCGGGTCAGGCCGTGTCAGGCCTCCGGAGCCGGATCAGGCCGCCGGGGCCGGGTCAGGCCGCCGGGGCCGTGTCAGGCCGCCGGGGCCGCCGGGGCCGCCGGGGCCGCCGTGTTAGGCCTCCGGGGCCGGGTCAGGCCGCCGGGGCCGCCGTGCCAGGCCGCCGGGGCCGCCGTGTTAGGCCTCCGGAGCCGGGTCAGGCCGCCGGGGCCGCCGTGTCAGGCCGCCGGGGCCGCCGTGTCAGGCCGCCGGGGCCGCCGTGTCAGGCCGCCGGGGCCGCCGTGTCAGGCCGCCGGGGCCGCCGTGTTAGGCCTCCGGGGCCGCCGTGTTAGGCCTCCGGGGCCGGGTCAGGCCGCCGGGGCCGCCGTGTCAGGCCGCCGGGGCCGTGTCAGCCAGCAGCCACTGCCAGCCTCAGTCGCTGCTGACGGGCCGCGCTGCTCGCCTGCCGACAGCCGCGATGTGAGGCCTGTCACCGCTGACGGGCGCCGTCTGTCCGCACCGACCGTGGATATTATTCATTCGCGGTTTGAGCCTCGTAACTGGGACGCCCTAACAATCCCATAATATTATTGGTTGCGTCTGTATGTGGGACGGGCAGGCTGCTCTTTGTGTCAGCAGACCTGGCCAGTGTCATGCCCGCCCGGGTAGGATCAATATTATTCCTTGTACCTGCAGAGCAGATGAACTTTTCCCTCTGTGCCAACTTGTCCAGCACGGAGCGGTATTTTAAACTGTTGTCAGTCTCTGTAGTCTGTGGACATTTCCTTTCGCTCCGTGTTGCTGCTTGTCACCCTGTGAACGTTACAAATGACCGTGTCCGTGTCCGTGTGTGTCTGTGTGCCGCAGGTCTGAGCACGCACGACTACCTGGCCACGATGTCGGCGCTGGGCCAGAGATCGCTGGCCGACTACCCCGGCGCCGGCAGTCTGGTCGGATCCGACTACTCACTCAACCTGGAGGGTAAGAGGCGCAGCTTCTGCCGCCGCGTCAGCCGATACTGAGATGCTCTGAGAAAAAACAGCTCCGGAAATATGGGCCCATTTGTGGGAACCTCAAAGTGAAACTATAGAAAACAACGAATGAATATATTATTATGAAAGGGATTTAAACAGACCGTATGGAAAGCTTTTTTAAGAAGGCCTGCAGGCTTTCGATTCTAAAGGAATAGTTGTGTTGTTGCTGTGTACGGTGTGCACTGTGTACTGTGTGCTATTTTGATTCGCTTGGAGTCAATTTTACCGACATTTATGGGAAGTGTTTGTCATTGTTTTTCCATTCGCTGTTGGCTGTGACATTGTGGCGTTGCCAACCGATAACGGCATTTCGTGTGCTGGGCTGTCGAATGAAATGTGCATGGGCCCTGCTCAGCATTGTTTGTCTAGCGAACCATTCAAACAGATCCGTCAATGTTATATGCAATGTTTAAAGGCAATCAACACTTTTCATTCTCTTCTCTATATTTAAGGCGCTTCAGTTAGGTATATGTCATGAAACAGAGAAGGTAAATGTGGGAAACATCAGCGAACAACGAACGCATAGAATGGTGCTCGAGACCGACTCTTTATACCGTAACACCTGCGCTCTAAGGAGCTAAATCGTCGCCAGTTGAGGAAAATGTTGCCGATGTATTTATTGAATTGATCGATGGATTACACGTCGTTAATCCGCCGTTACCACGGCTACTGGCGTCTGACGGCGACAGCGCCAGGGGAAATAAGTACATATCCGCCTGTCAAGGCTCCCGTGTCCAGCGGCAGAGCAAACACCATGAGAGATTGCCGGTAAACGCCCGGCTCCCAGATCAGCTCAGCACTTGTTGCTGTCATGCTGAGCGGGACTTTTGGTGACGACGCGCCCGCTCCACCGTGCATGGTGATACCTTGTGTTAAGTCGGCCTACAAACCCACACTGCCACCGTGCTGCCCCGACCACAACATCAGATCAGCGCGCACACAACAAAAAACACCGCCCAAACCGACAGCACTCTGGAAAGCGGATAACCTTTTTGCTGGCGGTGCCTTCGGAGCTCGGGGAATGTTTCTGGTGTCGTTCCAGTGAACATGGGGCCAGTTTAGCCCTTATAGGAGCGGCTAGATCTGCGCGCGCCGCCGCCGGTCCACCGAGACGACATATTGCCTTGTTTACGCGTGGCGATGGGCGGCGTTCTCTGGTTTTCGCCTCACGACGGATCTGTCGCCGCATTTGGTCAGCGGTGACTAGAGAGACGGCCAGAGGATAATCTGATGAAATTGCTGTGATTTAACAGGAATTCGTGCGCCGTTTACGAGGCGGCAGTATGTGGGTCCCGCTATATAAGGGGTCATCTGGTAGGTTTGTTTTTTAACAGTGCGTTATCGCCGGCCATCACATCGGCTGACCGAGGAATTCCTCGCCGGCTGATGCATTATTCAGCTGTTTGTCTCCGGAAAAGGACGCTGTGCGCAGCGCGTGATGGGCCGGCCGGGTCGGTCGCAGGACTTGCTTTTATCTCCTGTCCGCGGTGCCCACACCCGCTCTCCAAGTTGTCATTTTATGTCCGAAACGACAGCGATCCAATATATCTCTCTGTGTTGAAGTGGAACGGTTTCGGCCTGTCAGATGTGTGCCTGGCAAATGTGTATATACACACGTAAATCGCGTCGCGCAATGTCATACTGGACAAAGATGCTGCTTCCAGAAGTGAGTTTCATGTCCTGGCCCGTGCAGCTCATGTGAGAGTACTGGATGGTCGTCTTCCCCCGCCGCGATGTGCCCTCACCGCCGGCCGCCGCCCTGTGGCCCTCACCGCCCTGTGGCCCTCGCCGCCGGCGCCGCCGCCCTGTGGCCCTCACCGCCCTGTGGCCCTCGCCGCCGGCGCCGCCGTCCTGCTCACCGCCCTGTGGCCCTCGCCGCCGGCGCCGCCGTCCTGTGGCACTCGCCGCCGACGCCGTAGTCTTCGATCTGGGTTGCGCAGCTCCGGTCGCCGCTCGGGTCGCCGCGGGGCCCGCGCGACCCGTCTCTCGTCAGGCGGCGCGCGCCGTCCCGCGTCGCGCCTCTCTCCTGACTCCGCGCCGCAAAAAGGCCGCGCTCGGCCAGCCTGTATGATTGAAGAAGACGTATGCGGTTTTTGCGCGGGGCGCAACAATGGTGGTGTGCGGCGGCGGCGGCGGATTAGCTGACCCCTCTCGGCGGCCTGGTATGATTTACCCGGCCCACTGCCGCCGGACGGACGGTGCGCCGCGTAATCCGCCGCCGCGCCGCGCTCGCCGCCCCGCGGCGGAGAGATGAGCTGGGAGTGGAGATCGCGGCCGACGGCGGCGGTCCGGCGGTCCTGCGGGTGGCGGTGGGATGAGTGGTGGCAAAACACGCGGGGCAGTGGGCCGGCGTGACCGGCGCCGAATTGGCGCTGCTCTCGGCGGCGCCAAGTGGAGCCAATCGACCGCGTCTGACGGCCCTCCGACGACCCGTCACGCCTCGCGACAGGCCGCCGAGTGGCGCGCGCAATATATGGCGCGCCGGCCGCCACGCGGCGGGGCTCACCCTGACATTCGTGATCGGTTAACTTGCCTCGGCGAAGTCTATTTTCGACCTCAAGCTTTGCGAGCGATTCGTGAAAGACGACAGATTATTTTCGACGTTGACAAGTGACGTTTCCATCATGAAGGCGTTGATAAATACCAATCCCAGGACAATATGTCGACGAAAGGCATTGCCTGGTGATAAACAATTGAATCGGTGCTGATGTCACCGAAAAGCCACCACATATGTCACTGTCGAAGCTACTTACTGCTCACATGAATATGTAAACACTAATTGTAAGGAAACAGCGGTACTGCAACCGAGGGTTGTATTTCCTCTCGATGTGACGTGCATCCGATAAGGGGGGGGGGGGGGACACGGAGGTCCGCTGGTTATATAATCTCAACCAGCTGATAGTTAACTGCCTCCGTAGTGTGGAAAAGGGGACCAAGTATATCGTCTGTGGATGTTTGTGCCGACAGTCTCAGCGTCCTTCCCGTATAACGTGTGCCTGTGTTTCTGCTCCGGCAGGTTCGCGGCTGTCGCTGAGTCCGCGACACGGCCGTAAGAGGCCTCTATCGTCGGCCTTCTCGGACTCGTTCGACCTCGGCTCGATGATCCGCTTCTCGCCTAACTCGCTGGTGCCGCTGCCCGTGATGAACGGCTCGCGCTGCTCCTCGGCCAGCGGCAGCTACGGACACCTGTCCGCAGGTGAGACAACCACGGCGGTTCCGGCCGTGTGGCCCTGTCGCCGGACCCGCAACCCGGCACTGTCCCCGACCCCTGTCCAGTCCCCGACCTGACCTCGGACCCTGGGTCGGACTTAACAGAGACAACACCACGGTAACCCGGCCCCTGTCCAGTCCCCGACCTGACCTCGGACCCTGGGTCGGACTTAACAGAGACAACACCACGGTAACCTGGCCAGGGTGGCCAGGGCCTGGACCCTGTCCAGTCCCCGGCCCCTGTCCAGTCCCCGACCCCTGTCCAGTCCCCGACCTGACCTCGGACCCTGGGTCGGACTTAACAGAGACAACACCACGGTAACCTGGCCAGGGTGGCCAGGGCCTGGACCCTGTCCAGTCCCCGGCCCCTGTCCAGTCCCCGACCCCTGTCCAGTCCCCGACCTGACCTCGGACCTCGGGTCGGACTTACCATAGACAACACCACGGTAACTTGGCCAGGGTGGCCAGGGCCTGGACCCTGTCCAGTCCCCGGCCCCTGTCCAGTCCCCGACCCCTGTCCAGTCCCCGACCTGACCTCGGACCTCGGGTCGGACTTACCATAGACAACACCACGGTAACTTGGCCAGGGTGGCCAGGGCCTGGACCCTGTCCAGTCCCCGGCCCCTGTCCAGTCCCCGACCCCTGTCCAGTCCCCGACCTGACCTCGGACCTCGGGTCGGACTTACCATAGACAACACCACGGTAACTTGGCCAGGGTGGCCAGGGCCTGGACCCTGTCCAGTCCCCGGCCCCTGTCCAGTCCCCGACCCCTGTCCAGTCCCCGACCTGACCTCGGACCTCGGGTCGGACTTACCATAGACAACACCACGGTAACTTGGCCAGGGTGGCCAGGGCCTGGACCCGGCACTTGGAGAAGAGAATATGCAGTAAACACGGTGATACATTTGGCAAACACCTGCTAGTTGATGGAATGCCAATAATTTAAATAATTCATTTCCGCAGCCGAAGCTTCCGAGAACCACCGTTTGCTAACCGCACAACCTGAGACAGGCCGGTGTCTATTACCCTTCCTATATTTAGCAGTAGCATTTCAAAAGTTTGTCAATTTTTGTGACTAATTCTGACTACTGTCTTCTGGCGACATCGGCAGCCCTGTATAATGTATACAGAGCAGAGCGGCCGGCTCAGCGGCCCGCGGCGCGTCCTCCACTTTCAGCGGTGGGGCTCGGATGGTCTCTGCTCTCGGGGACAGACCGACGGTGCCGCCTCAGCTCTGGCCTCTCGGGGCGGCGCGTCGTGGTGATGGCGAGAGCGGCGTGCTGTCCGATCGTCGCGCCACGCCGCATGAAATATGCATCGCCGCCGACAACCGCCGACAAACGGCGCCAACCGCCGACAAACGGCGGCGGCGGCGGCGAGCTGTCTGTAGACGACCCGACCGAATTTATAGCCGCGGGCGACGGCGGGTCACGTCCAGGGCTGGGCTGGGCTGAGGTGGGCTGAGCTGAGCGGAGCTGGGCTGGGCTGAGCTGGGCTGGGCTGAGCTGAGCTGGGCTGGGCTGAGCTGAGCTGGGCTGAGCTGGGCTGAGCTGGTCTGAGCGGAGCTGAGCTGAGCTGAGCTGAGCTGAGCTGAGCTGAGCTGAGCTGAGCTGGGCTGAGCTGGGCTGAGCTGGGCTGAGCTGAGCTGAGCTGGCCTGGGCTGGGCTGAGCTGGACTGGGCTCAGTTGGGTTCTGCTGGACTGAGCTGGACTGGGCTCAGTTGGGCTGAGTTGAGCTGAGTAAGGCTGGGCTGAGCTGCTGTCATGGAGCCGTAGTATGCGGCGTTAATACACGGTTGTCAGGATCGTGGCCGCGGTGGCCGGCCGCCGGGCCCCTCGTAACATGCGGCTGAGCTGGGCGGCTCGGCCGGCCGCCACTCACCGTGATCGCCGCTGACGGCTCTCTGACAGAGCCGCCTTATTATACGGCCGGCGACGGCCACGTATAATTGGGCCGCCGGCGCCGACTGTTGTGACGGCGGCTGTACGGCGACCGACTCTATCGCGCCGCATCTCCGCCACGCGCGCATACCGCGCCTCGCCGCCAGCCGAATGTGTCGCCTTGGCCGCCGTACGCATCGCAGTGGCCGCCGTACGCGTCGCAGTGGCCGCCGTGTGCCGAGGGCGGTGCGGCGGGTCGTCGCGATGTGTCTGCAGAGGGCGCCGCCGGGCGGGTGACGGCCGGCGGCTCCTGACCGCCAGGGTCCATGGAGGGGGACGGGTGTAGCCTCGGACAGGCCGAGTAGTTCGACTCGTGGCCGAGGCGTATGGGCTGGCTGACTTGGTCGGAAGCCAGGTGACCCTGTGTCCGGTGACATACCATCCGGCTGGCTGAGCGTCCCGCAGCTGGTGACGGTTGATAGCCCTCCCCGCCGGCCTCCCTGTCTCGGGCTGGATAGCCGCCGGGGTGCGATCGGCCGTCGCGATGTCTGGCCGGACCACGTCGACGCCAGCGCCACGGCGCTGCGGCGGCCGCCGTCCGAACCACGGCACGGCCATAACTCAATTAGGTGGTTCATTGTGGTGTACCTGGCTGATGGGGCGGCTGCGGCGGGCTGCGGCGGGCTGCGGCGGCCTGCCTGTACCGGGCCTCGCCTGCCACCGACAGAGAAAGCGACGACGCCGCGCCCGGCCCGACCCGACCCGGCCGCTTCAAAGGAGCGCCGACGCGCGTGCCATTTATCTCGGCTACCGCGTGCTGGCCCGCTAACGATTCCTCCGGACCGCGGACCGCCGCCCCGTCAAATTGGAGCTCCAGAAATAATTAATTGGCATTTATGCCTTCGTTCCGCTCATGCCATACATTATGGGGAGGTGATTTTCTCTAAATATGCCATATGCATTCAGCTCATCGTTTTCTGGCGTGCTGATCGCGCCCGCGAGACATCCTAATCAGCGGTGAATTAAGTCGTTACTGGAAACCGGGAGCTAACTGGCCCCCGGTATAGGGCCATTTCACCCTGGCGCTGTACACGTGATCTGTACCGGAGCTGGTCTGCGGGGTCAGGTCGGAGGTCAGGTCGGAGTCACGCGTCATGGTCGGGTTTCTCGCCCGTCACGCCGCGCCGTGCTGAATCTGTGACAATTCACGCGAGCTCCGGCATCTTGTTGAGAACACGGCGCCGATAGTCAATAATGACTGGAACGGGAGGAATAGGAACTAACAAACAAACGGCTCAGGCGGCGAGCCCCGCTGTCTCGGACGGAGAGCCGGCGTCTCGGGGCGAGGAGCCGGCGTTGGTGGTGGTAGTGACTGAAGTGACGGACCGGCGCACTACTCACGGTGTCAGCCTAGCTCCGGCAGCCTCTCCCCTGTTAACCGACCGATCACGGACACGCCGCCGCGGCAGCAGCGGCAGCGGCAGGGCAGCGGCAGCGGCAGCAGCAGCGGCAGCAGCAGCGGCAGCAGCAGCAGCAGCAGCAGCGGCAGCGGCAGCGGCAGCGGCAGCGGCAGCGGCAGCGGCAGCGGCAGCGGCAGCGGCAGCGGCAGCGGCAGCGGCAGCGGCAGCGGCAGCAGCAGCAGCAGCAGCAGCAGCAGCAGCTGCTGCCGGCGGCCGGCGGCGGCGGCGGCGGCGGCGGCGGCGGCGGCGGCGGCGGCGGGCGGGCGGGCGGGCGGGCGGGCGGGCGGGCGGGCGGGCGGGGCTGGGCGTCTCTGTTTACAGATCAGATCCTCCACTCGTGCAGCGCCGCCGCGGCTGCCACTGCCGTGCGTCACTCAAACGGTGCGCCACTGCGCGGCGGCGGCGGCGGCTGGCGGCATGTGACTGCCGTGTGGCGAGCCACCCCTCCCTGCCCTCCCACTCTCTGGGTGTCGCGTGTTGCAGCACGCACCACCGTCCGGCGGCGGCGGGGTGGTGAACTGCGCCTGCGCGCTCGCCATGTATACCTCTCGCTTTGTGGCGACACCGGCGGCGTTTCTCTTCTGCTTGTGGTGCCGTATCTGTTTACTGTGGTGACCCGACTCGTGTTGCTGCTTGTCTCACTCGTAGTGACCCGTGCTGACCCTTCGTGACCCGTGTTGCCCCCTGTCTGACCCATGGTGATTTTGACGCCTCCCATCATGATCCCAGCATTCACGGCATTTGGTAAGATTGGGACCAATCTTACCAAATGCCGTGAATGCGTAAGCCGTAAGTACGGCATGCCGTGGCTGGAGTGCTCAGAATGCCGCATTTAGGGAAGCACGGCGTTTGGTTTGTTCAGGCTCATTGTCGAAATAGCTCAGTCGGGAGAATGCTAGACTGAAGGTCGGTATGTCCCCGGTTCGATCCCGGGTTCCAGAAGATTTGCAGGCCGGCGCACAAATATGCCGTACTACGGCATTGGTAAGATTGAGTGCGACCACGGCACTTGGTAAGATTGGGCCCTGGTGTCCCAGCCACTGTCCCTGTATGACCTCTGGTACCCCCGTCTGACCCGTGGCGTCATGGTGCCCCATCTGGCCCGTGTCTGACCCGTGTCGCCATGGTGCCCCATCTGACCCGTGTCTGATCCGTGGTGCCATGGTGCCCCTGTGTAACCCGTGGTGCCCCATCTGACCCGTGTCGCCATGGTGCCCCTGTGTAACCCATGGTGCCCCATCTGACCTGTGTCTGACCCGTGGCGCCATGGTGCCCCTGTGTAACCCGTGGTGCCCCATCTGACCCGTGTCGCCATGGTGCCCCTGTGTAACCCGTGGTGCCCCATCTGACCCGTGTCGCCATGGTGCCCCTGTGTAACCCGTGGTGCCCATCTGACCCGTAGCGCCATGGTGCCCCTGTGTAACCTGTGGTGCCCCATCTGACCCGTGTCGCCATGGTGCCCCTGTGTAACCCGTGGTGCCCCATCTGACCCGTGTCTGACCCGTGTCGCCTTGGTGCCCCTGTGTAACTCGTGGTGCCCCATCTGACCCGTGTCTGACCCGTGTCGCCATGGTGCCCCTGTGTAACCCGTGGTGCCCCATCTGACCCGTGGCGCCATGGTGCCCCTGTGTAACCCGTGGTGCCCCATCTGACCCGTGTCTGACCTGTGGCGCCATGGTGCCCCTGTGTAACCCGTGGTGCCCATCTGACCCGTGGCGCCATGGTGCCCATGTGTAACCCGTGGCGCCATGGTGCCCATGTGTAACCCGTGGTGCCCATCTGACCCGTGTCACCATGGTGCCCCTGTGTAACCCGTGGTGCCCATCTGACCCGTGTCTGACCCGTGTCGCCATGGTGCCCCTGTGTAACCCGTGGTGCCCATCTGACCCGTGTCGCCATGGTGCCCCTGTGTAACCCGTGGTGCCCATCTGACCCGTGTGTGACCTGTTGGCTCTGCAGGGACGGCAGGCGCCATCAGCCCGGCTCTGGGGATGCACTCTGGCATGCCTCCGAGCCACCTGCAGCAGCTGCAGGCGCACCTCATGTCGCGCGGCTCGCCCTACCTGGCGGCACAGGCGCACTCGGCCGCGCTGCTGCCGGCGGCGGCGGCGGCGGCGGCAGCGGCGGCCGCCCACGGCCAGCACCCACTGTTCGGCATGCCGCCCTACACCGGCTTCACGCTCGACAGGAAGGAGGTGCGTAAACGTCCAGAGTCGATATGCGGGCGACCGACGGGATGGGCTGAGAGAGAGGAACAGGGTGCGAACAAAAACAAAATGTTCTTTGTCGAAAACCTGTTGTAGATAAAGACATTCAACGGTATTTCATAAATAGGCATCATATGGCCCTCGGGAATCCCTTAGTAAATCATTATTTGCATGGTCTTTATATTGGTTAGTGCTTGTGCGAGGAACATATTGTATAGGCAAATTATAATTAGTTTTATCATTTATGACCTCTTCCTCGAAATTAAAATATAATAGTACCAAAAAACGTTATATTAATATTTCGATCACAGATCTTCATCAGAAATTATACATTACCAAATTATACATTACCAAGTTTTGGTAATGTATAATTTCTGATGAAGATCTGTGATCGTAATATTAATATAACGTTTTTTGGTACTATTATATTTTTATTTCGAGGAAGAGGTCATAAATGATAAAACTAATTATAATTATTTGCATGGCGTTAATTCAAGTTTGTTGATATGTTGTAGCAAACTTTAATTCAAAATCGCAGAAAGAATAGAAACATGTTTACATGTTTTTCTGAGTTCGAAAATTTCCACTGGGCTGTCGCTCGGAAAGTGGGAGGAGCTTGTGCGTGTGCGTGTGCGTGTGCGTGTGCGTGTGCGTGTGTGTGTGTGTGTGTGTGTGTGTGTGTGTGTGTGTGTGTGTGTGTGTGTGTGTGTGTCGAACGGAGCATATTGGCACGTGGAGCCCAAACGGCTGGGCCGATTTCTACGCGGGTGGCACCGTTCGATGCGGCAAAACGGCGGACAGATGATGGTACCATTTTCGGGTCAATCGATGGCACGTGGCACGTGCCAAGTGCCAAAACGTGGGTGCAATCATTTTTTTCGCCTCAAGTCACACGGTTGGTGACACAGACTTGCTACTCGCAGGTCACGTGCGGGATACAGCGGCCCAAAATCCATTACTGGCCGCCGATCCTGAGGGGGGGACAAAATAAACCCCCCAGGGGGTAAAACCAAATTACGATTTTGAAGGAGCGGGTCTCCGCTGTCAGCTGGTGCCGGCCGGCCCTGGATACTGTGCCGCACAGCAGGATACTGTGCCGCATAGCACTGACGTCACCACAAGCCGCCACCCAGTGGCGGCTTGTGGTGACGTCACAGTCTGAGGTCACCGCAACGGCCAATCAGCGATGGCCTGACCGGCTGGGGCCAAATTACGGAATTATCGTACGATTTTGACCCCAAGGCTATGCCACGATCGCATTGCCGGCCTCTAGTATTTGTATCCTGGCTGGGTCTCGCGCTACCACTGATCAATATCCTGTGTGAGATAATTTGCCGCCAACTATTGGTCTGTCCAGTACAGGGGCGCTGCATGTTTAGGATCGCCAGGCCGTTGTGTTTTGTGCTTAATGCTTTGTCTTTATGTCACAATGACTGTCAGCGTACACTCAATTTCCTGTTATCGAACGTTTTTGGCTCATGTTCCCCGCCGGCTGTGCGACCTCGTCCATGTGTATTTGCACTGGCCGAGCCAAGCTAATTTCACAGCTACTGACACTCGATTGGTGAATGACAGCGGCTAGTTAACACTCCTCTCTGGACATTGGCCAATGGGGGAACATGGGGAACAATGTTGGATTTCTACAAACACAAGCCACTGGCCGCTTCCCGGTCAGCTGTGTACCGTGCGCTGCTTGGCCGCTTGGCCGTCTTCCTGGCTGGCAGGTGTAGCGATAGGGGAGGCACTGGACTGTGCTCATCACTTTTGCGGCGAGCCGTCTCGCTGATTTGGTCATTACCTCGTGCGGCGAGCCGCCTCGCTGTGTGACTCGTCACTTCGTGTGGCAAGCCGCCTCGCTGATTTGGTCGTCACCTCCCGAGGCGACTGTCTCGCTGATTTGCTCGCGGAAAACCGTTCTCCGCGCGGACCATTCTTCACGTGCGTTGATACGGGCTCACCACCATGAAATGAGCTGGCTAACGCGCCTTCCCAGCCATCTCATTAGTCGGCTGAGGCTAAACTTGGCCCGGAGCGGCGGGACAGGGGCGGTGCCAGGCCCGGGGCGGTGTCAGACCTTGGGCGGCAGGACAGGGGCGGTGCCAGACTCGGGCGGCGGGACAGGGGCGGTGCCAGACCTCGGGCGGCGGGACAAGGGCGGTGTCAGGCTCGGGGCGGCGGGACAGGGGCGGTGCCAGGTTCGGGGCGGGACAGGAGCGGTGCCAGGTTCGGGGCGGCGGGACAGGGGCGGTGCCAGGTTCGGGGCGGCGGGGCAAGGGCGGTGTCAGGTTCGGGGCGGCGGGGCAAGGGCGGTGTCAGGTTCGGGGCGGCGGAACAGGGGCGGCGGGACAGCGGCGGTGCCAGACCTCGGGCGGCGGGACAAGGGCGGTGTCAGACTCGGGGCGGCGGGGCAAGGGCGGTGCCAGGTTCGGGGCGGGACAGGAGCGGTGCCAGGTTCGGGGCGGCGGGGCAAGGGCGGTGCCAGGTTCGGGGCGGCGGGACAGGGGTGGTGCCAGGTTCGGGGCGGGACAGGGGCGGTGCCAGGTTCGGTGCCAGACCTCGGGCGGCGGGACAGGAGCGGTGTCAGGCCCCGGGAGCTGTACCGGGCCCGGGGCGGCAGGGCGGGGTGATCTGATCGCTTCTGCCGCCGCCGGGGACTGAGTGACACATCTGCTCACTCCGCGCTGCTCATTGACTATTCATGCACTGTTTACTCGATTTTCCCCACCATCCATCACCATCGCTCGGGGATTGCGTAAATATTTCTGCCTAATTAATCTGTAACTCTGGTGTCGGCGGCGTGGCGCCGGGGGGCCGGAACGTCTACATAACTGCGGCGCGGGCCGCCGCCGCCGCCGCGTGGCGTGGTGCCGCGCCGCGCCGAGCCGTACCCTGCCTACCGCGCACATCGTACATTTCACATCCGCCCACCTGACCGCGTCATGCCGCGTGTGTCCGATCGAGCCGGATTAATTATAACGGGGCGGAGTGAGCGCGGCTGACGTCTCAGTTGCGACTCCGCCCGGCCGTGACACGCTGAGCGTTGCGTCAGTGCTGCCCGGCTGTTTAGGCTGCCGTCGGGGGGTGGGCCGGGCCGGGCCGGAGACGCAGCCGGCCGCTGCCTCAGGCGTGAGGAATGTGTCAGCGGCGACGGCACCGGAGCGGCGTCCGAGCTCTGTCGGTCTGTCGGGGCGGACGTGCCTCTGCCGGCGGGGACCGATGATGGCTGCTCCCTCCTCAAAGGGGCGGCGCTGGGGTGTCTCCCGTCCAGTCACGTCACGTCACGTCACGTCACGTCCTACGCGCCAATTAACGCCGCCGGCGCCGACGCGGCCCAATTGGCGTGTCGGCGGCGGCGTGTCCGGCGCGGCGGTGACAGGCGGCGCCGTCCGTGTCGGCCGGTGCTCGATGGGCCGCTGTGGTGATGCATTTTCGGACTGACAGTCGGTCAGACGGCGTCTCCGCCTTCTCAGCGGAATGCGTCTCTCTGTCTGCCCCGGCTGGGGAGCAGTAGCGAGAGTTAATACCCCAAACGACAGACCACGATTCGACGACAACTCAGACAACATATCATACTAAGACGCTTGTCACGTCAGAACTGGAGACTTGAACTTGTCGTCTCCTGGCTGGGCTACAAGGCTGAACCCCAGGTAGAGGCGGCTCGGGTTAACCCCGAACCGACGGCAGCCCGGCTGAACCCTAGCCAGACGGCCGAGGCACGTTCCACGTTCCAGCGCGCTCTCGGCGGGATGACGCTCCGGACTGTGGCGCGGACGTCTCGCCGGCTATAATCCGCCGGCGGGGGACGGCTCCCGAGTCGCTCCGTCCATAGGGGTCAGGCTTCGACAGTGACGACGAGTCCTCAGCAGTCTAACGCACCCATGGAGCTGTCTGCGTCAGCGTGCCGTGCTCTGCGCGGAAACCGGTCCTGGCGCAGAGCGCTCCTGGACAGGCCGTCACCACTCGCGCCAATGTATGCTGATCGGTCGCCTGACTGTCGGGCCGGGAACCGATTGACGGCTTCTCGGTATTACACGGGCTCGGACGCATCGCTGAAGCCAGTGGGTTTCTGAGCAGGCACTGCTTCCGTGACCGCAGCGCTGCTCACCAATTCCGTAGCAGCTGGTTGGTTATACACGAGAGACGGTTAAAGTGAATGAGGCATACCATTCCCTTATACCTTATAAGTGACACGATACGATACAGTCAACATTGCAACCGCATTCCTTCATATTGCCGAAGTGATTAACGGAATTAGAATACGATGACGATACGAACGCCTGTACAGCCAGCTTCCCAGTGCGTACAGCTTCCCAGTGCGTACAGCTTCCCAGTGCGTACAGTTTCCCAGTGCGTACAGCTTCCCAGTGCGTACAGCTTCCCAGTGCGTACAGCTTCCCAGTGCGTACAGCTTCCCAGTGCGTACAGCTTCCCAGTGCGTACAGCTTCCCAGTGCCGGTCAAGGCGGCCTCTAATAACGGTGACCGTTGGAGCATGAACCGGGGCGGCTGGGTCGAATAGCAGCTGAGCCATCCCTCCTGGGTGACACCGGGCTCCGTCTGTAGAGGCTCCTGGCGCGCCGCTGGGCCGCGGTCACGGCTAGTGGAGCCACCTCTCAGCGCCCGGCCGTCGCGCCAGTCCGAGATGGGCTGATGTCGTCATGGTTGGTGGTCTCCATTGCGTTCTGTTTACACGGTGGCAGTCGAGTCATGCACCAATGGGCGGACTGCTATAAACACGGTAGGCGCCGCGCCTCCGCCGTCCGCCACCGACGGCAAAAATGGCCAGCAAGCCCAGGCTACACTATGCGTGATTGTCAAGGAAATCACGCGCGTGTTGTCCGTGCTTGCAGAACTTCCTTGACGTCCGGGATCTGCCGGTCAAGCAAATCACGCAAGGAAAATGGATAAACCACTGCGTTTTTGTAATCGATAAACCACTGCATGAATATCTACTAGCTTCAACACAAGTTTCAACACTCACAATTTGCTCCAACGCTTCTTCATTCATCTTCCGCCACGACACTCGGCACAAATTATTTAAGTTTAGGTCTATTATAGACTATAATACGCGAAATCAAGGAAAATTATAAAAACCCTGTAACACACAATCTCGGAAACCCCCGACAAGTTCAGAATTTTGAACTTTTCATCGGTCCGTCCGTGACGTGTCTGCGGAATTTCCTTGACGTTTTATCCGGGATCTGCGTGATGTGCCAGTGTAGCTCACCCAATGCATTTACTATCAGCTGAACTTGCCCCGTCACGCAAAACCGACAACACGGATAACGCGCGTGATTTGCCGAAAATCACGCATAGTGTAGCCTGGGTTTGGTACACGAATACGAAATGTGTTAAACTCTTCCAGAGAAAAGCAACACACAGGCTGTACCTATTTGTTTGTTGAAAATCATCGAACTTTTGGTGTATGGAATCTTTCAATTGATGTCTACTTCGTTTGCTGTTTTCGTAGCATAAACGGAAAATATTTCGCATTCGTGTAGCAAGTTTTCCACAATTGTTCATCCCCACGTGCCGCTGTCGCCTGCTGTGCCGCTGTCGCCTGCTGTGCCGCTGCCGACTGCTGTGCCCGGGTCTGCTCCAGTCGGCGGAGCTGTGAACGGGGCTGCTGTCAGCCCCCCCCCCCCCCTTGTGCCCGGGTCTGCTGCGCCAGCCGGATGGCCGGTCAGTCCTGTCCGGCGGCACCGCATCGCCCCGCACGGAAGTCGTGACGTCACCGGTGTCTATACAGCAGCCGTTACAGCGCGATAGCGGCCCGGCCGCTGACGTCACCCTGATCTCAGACCGTGTCCGACACTCGGCACTCGGCCACTGGACGGCGGGCCGCGCCGCTCTGTAAGCGGAGAGCCAACTGAGCGGGCCAGCGGCGGCGCTCCTGTCAGCCGGGTCTGCCCAGCCGGCCAGAGAAACACGTCACAGCGACACCATCTATTGTCCGTCTGGCCGACTCCTGCCGGCGTCTGCCCCCTCCTGCCTGACCCGGGCGGCGCATCCATCAGCTGCTCCCCCGGTCCGGAGAGCGACGCTCCGACACGGCGGCATGTGAGGCGCGTCACCGCCACTGACCAGAGCCGTCTAATGACCGTGTCGACGGCGGCGCCGGACTGACACGGCGGCGCCAGGCTATAGGTTCTCAGTGGCGTGGCTCGGTGGCGTCCGTTGGGCCACATCACCCGCTAATGATGCCACTGACACAAACACACGCACGCGCGCGCAACGCTCCACGGTACACCGTCCCACGGGGACAACCAACACAACTCAGTCTTTGGCTTTTCAGCCTTAACTCGGCTTTGACCGGGGTCTCAGCCGAACGCCATCGACCGGAGGGGGGGGGGGGGCAATGGAAAACCAATGATCCAATGATCCGAAACCAATGATCGCAGCAAGACGCGCAAGGCGGCATTCGAAAGCTCCCAATGAGACACATCTAAAGCATACTCAACATTTTTGAAGTAAGGTCACATCAGGTCAAGGTCGGGCCAAAGGTCAAAATCGAGGCATTCGAGTTTGTGGGCCATACATTCCATCCATAGCCTTTGATTGCGACCATGATCACCCAAAGCGCTCCCAAAGGTATAGTACGCATCCCGCATGAGCTAAAGTGAGATTGTTGACAAAGGTCAAGGTCAGGTCACAAACTATGCGCAGAAGATCTACGAAAGTCATGCGACACATGTTTTGTCACCAACGAGAGGCTAGTGTCCTCTTCTGACGTCTTATCGGTGTTTCCTCGCAGTTTCGGCCGGCCAGCGGAGACCGGGCCCGCGACGGCACAATGCCCAATTCAGATAGATTTCCTGTCACAGCGGCTCGTGCCCGTAGTGTGGCCAGCCACCGCAGCTCCGGTGGCACGCGGAGACACCCGAGCGCGGAACGCCGTTAAAATCGTCGTTATATCAAATTATACCATCCAATCTCGGCCCAGTAATTATTTTGCATCGGATTACACTGTGTGCCTAGTGGTGTTCGTGGTGGCCAGGTACTGCCACGGCAGTCTGACTTTGACAGCCGCCGGGAGCAGTTCTCGGCGGTGGGTGACTCCGCCGCGCGACCACGGGTGTGTGTGTGTGTGTGTGTGTGTGTGTGTGTGTGTGTGTGTGTGTGTGTGTGTGTGTGTGTGTGTGTGTGTGTGTGTGTGTGTGTGTGTGTGTGTGTGTGTGTGTGTGTGTGTGTGTGTGTGCGTGTGCGTGTGCGTGTGCGTGTGCGTGTGCGTGTGCGTGTGCGTGTGCGTGTGCGTGTGCGTGTGCGTGTGCGTGTGCGTGTGCGTGTGCGTGTGCGTGTGCGTGTGCGTGTGCGTGTGCGTGTGTGTGTGTGCAGTGTTGAATTTTTCATTTCATGACCTGGTCCCGGAGAGTAAAAATCCATAGGTGGAGAGTAAAATTGTATTGTCAGGCAAATTAAGATTTCCATTTTTGTTTTAATTATTTGACTTGGAAAGTAAAAAAACCTGTTTTGTGATAGATATTAAATCCTTGAGAAAAATTGAATTAAATTTGAACTACAATGTCGGTAAGATCAGGCAAAAAGAGAGCAAATTCCCTGAACAAATATGAAGAGAGCAAAATTCTTTGGACCCAAAAAGTCCCGAAAATGGCCCAAAATCCAAGGCTGTGTGTGGGTGTGGGTGTGGGTGTGGGTGTGGGTGTGGGTGTGGGTGTGGGTGTGGGTGTGTGGGGGGGGGGGGTGGGTGTGGGTGTGTGTGGGTGTATCGGATCGGATAGGCCTGCCCGAGTGCAGCCTCATGCGGCAGGAACGCCGCCGTGACTGTGGACTGTGAGCCTCGGCTCCTGTGCGCGTGTCTGCGTTTCTGCTAACTACTCATCTATATCCTTCTACGTTCTTCATTATACGCTTCTAGTCTGCAATAAACTCCATCGAGGGAGAATCTCATCTTCACTTCTTTTTAACCCCTGATCTTCAGTTACACAAACGTCGCAGGCCCCAGAACCAGAGGAAAATGCAGATCGTCAGCGACATGGTTTATGGGCTATTTTACACGTATAATTCGATAGTGACAGTCAGTTTACCATTTGACCTCATTTAAGTGAAGTTAGTGTCAAGCTCAGGTCAAGGTCAGGTCACACGTCAAAATTTGAAATGGATAAATCTGAATAAAAAATGCATGCCTCTAGACCAGTTATGTCTCAGAAATACAGTGCTGGCATTTATTTGTCTGTATCTGGTCACTAAAAGAAGAAAAAAAACTGAATTCCAAAATATGACGTCATGAGCTTAGGGAGCCATAAGTCAAATATAAAGATATTGCTTTGAAATTTGGTTTTGGTGCTGTCCATATGTGGTTCTCCAACATATATGCCGTTTTTAAAATGTTTGGAAATTTTCATTGAGGGCATTTTTCAAAAAAGTTTTATTTGTATTTTGGGGGTCAAAAACCAACATTTTGTACAATCCCAGATAGCCATGCTGTATCCCTTGTCATTTGCTATCTTTTGACGGTTTTTATTGCATTTTCTTTTTTGAATGGCCTTGTACGGCCTGTTAATGTTTAGCTGATTTTTTTCTTCGTAAAACTCGTGTGTAGTGACGTCACTAAATTAGCTATATCTAATTTTAAAAAAATATACGAAATTTCTTGGTTTTTGCACGGAAGACGTACAATTGATGTAGGAGAAGGTACCCTAAGTTTTACGTTGATAGCGCTGTTGGTTTTTGAGCTATTGCTAAAGTTCATCATGGGGGCAATATTGCCCCCCCCCCCGCTCCCGACCAATGGCAGGTTAATAGCTTGCCGCTCCACATGGCCTAGGTCGTGGCCTGTGTGTTACTGGTAGTCTGGTATGAGTGCCACGTTTGCTCGTGTATGACCCGTTTGCTCTCCGTCTGTGTGCCATGTGTGACCTGTGTATCCCGTGTATATATGTGTGCCGTGTGCCTATGTGTGCCGTGCCATGTGTGACCTATGTATCCCGTGTATCACCTGTCTGTGTCACCTGTCTGTGTGCGGCTTGTGACTGGTCCGTGCTGGCGGCAGGAGCAGCCCAAGGTGTCTCCGGACACCTCGACGCTGGAGAGCGCGGCGCGCGGCGGTATCACCGTGAAGCGCGAGGTGAGCTCCACCAGCGACGCCACGCCCGAGCGCGCCGACGACGAGCCGCCTGACGAGATCGTCACGCACTGCGACTGGGAGGACTGCGGCCGGGACTACGACCAGCAGGCCGACCTCGTCAAGGTGAGAGAGCAGAAGCACGACAGACGCTGGGGCTGACCACTGGGGCTGGAGAAGTGGTGGTGGGGTCGCGGCGCCGGTGGGTACACTGCTGAGATCAGTCATTCGTCCGCTGTCAAACTGCAAAACAGAATGAGCCAGCGATGACTGGTTATCATATCACTAATTGTGCAATGAAAACTACTGAGTTGGTCATGTTCTGGTGTTATCCGAGAG
>JAXIVJ010011394.1:0-2500 GCA_036785665.1 Chirona hameri
CTCGTGGCATGAGAGCGCCAGACGATGGAGCTGAGCCGGAATTCAGATTTTTTTCCTATTTTAGCAAAGAAAAACGAACGTTTCTACTCTAGCAGACCAGGATGAGTCCGATCTCTTTCTAATTTGATTTGTGCTAATTGCTATTTCGAGAATTTCATCCAATAGCCTTAGTTTCGTTTCGTTTACTAGTTTCGGTAATCAACCCACTTTAAGAGCGGCGTCGATCGAAATGCGACTGCAAACACTGTACAAAGGTACTGCAAGTGGAAAATTACACACCATACTACCACTTCACAACTACACACTCTCACAAAACCTCCTTGATCCCAAACAATCTTGATTTCGGACCTGGACCTCACCCTAAAAATTTACTGCGGGCGGTCAGTGCTTCGTATGACCCTCGACCATTGTATGTCCTTTACAGGTGGTTACCAGTCGCGTGACTTTGACCTCCATCCTCTGAGCGCCTTATGACCTTGACCGTGTGACCTTTACAGGTGTGGTCACTGCGCGTGCCCTTGACCTCAGCGGCCGATGCGCGGCGTGCAGGCGGCCGTGGCGCTGACGGCGCCAGCGAAGTCGCCGTGATGAGCGACAGCGACGCCTCACCAACTCCTCCCTCGAATCCAATCACCCCGCGCACCTCTCTGGGTCGACGCCCACTACGACCCGTCACCACCAGAGCCGAGCAAGTCACGAAGCATCCTCTTCTCGGCATCACCTTGTTCCACATCGGCCTTGTCTTCCTCTTCATCGGCTTCCTTCCTGGTCATCACGGCCATGATTCCGCGCTACAGCTCCCGGCGCCAAGGCCCACGACCCTCGCCGGGACCGGCACCTTCTTCGTCGGTCTTGGTGGCGTGCTGACCCTCGTGAACCCGCGTCATCTTACGCCGCGAGGATGACTCACTCGAGAAATACGTCTCCGGGAGGCTGGCCAGGTCAAAGAGCGGCGGGCGACTCGTCCGCGACTCCGAGTCTGGGTTGACGCCAGATGTCCATCGGCGGGGGGCACAGGAGAGCGTCGCGGACTCCTAGGAGTCCAAGGAGTCCAGGCGGAATCAGCACTCCCAGCTAGTCTGGACGCAGAAGCGGCGCTGACGGAGATTCCAGAGGAGACTCCGGCAGGCGGCAGATGCTGGGATGGAGTCGATGGACTCCCCGCAGGGAAGTGGAGAGGTCACGCTGACCATCTGTAAGGATATGTCAGGAGACTCACAAGTGGCGCTGCTAAGCGGGGTCGAGCCCCGGGACATGAGAGTGGTGATCACGCCGCCATCCTCCGGCAGATTGAATGGGCCCACGACCAGCGTGTAACCAGCGTAAAACCAGTGTGTAAGACCGTGTAACCAGTGTGTAATCAGCGTGAAACAAACGTATAACCAGCGTGGAACAACCGTAATACCCAGTGTGAAAGAAGCATGTAACAAGCTTGAAACAAGTGTGAAGCAAGCGTGTAACTTGCGTGTAACCAGTGTGGAACCAGCGTGAAACAAGCATGAAGACCAGTGTGTAACCAACGTGTAACCAACGCAAAACAAGCGGTAGGGGACAGGACATAGGACACACTGGGGAGAAGCTCGGGGCTCCAGTGACGGGCTTCTTTGCTTTCATGACACGTCCCACGGGTGTTAACTCTTAAACGAGTGTGAATTTCCAAAGAAAGCTATGCTCTTCGTATATTCGATCAGAAGTGGAAAATGAAATAAAGCAATTGGGTTTAAATTGCTCCATTCAATGTCACATTGCACCACGTTAAGAAATATCGTATCTGCACCATAACATGCCTGCGAATGCTGATAACCATTTCATTAATTTCAGTAAAGCAACGAGACCCCTTGAGAAACACATTCCGTGGAAGTTCCAGTCCTGGAAGCAAAGCGAACCCGTTGGCCGGTTTGCGATAAGTGGCGAGTCGATGGCATGGCTATTGGTGCTGGTCGTACAATCCGCAGAGAAGTCAGCACTTCCGCTGCAGAGGCAGTCGGATCACTCGAAGTTGGATGTGCGGGCCCGCCTGAGTGTGGTGAGAGGAACTGGTGAATTTCATTGACCGGTGTGAGGCCTTCTCGACTTCGGTCAATGGCCACGTAAGGGTAATGTTTCGCTCACGTTAATGTTAACAATATATCAAGTTCGTAAGTATCAAATGGTATGGAGTATTTAACTGCTAATACGCTTCAGTTTTGTGCATTTTTACATTTCAAAGCATTCGGATAGTCTATTTCTTACAACAACTCCACGCCGTAATCCAACGTGGCCATGCCAATTGTGCAGGCAAATATATCGGTGCCACCGATCACTTAAAGGTGGAGGCGTATACGGACAGTTAGACTATTAAGCTGGACAATTGCAGCAAGCCTATCCCCCAAACCTTCTTGGGCAAGTGGCTTTATTTATCGATTTTTTTTTTAAATTTATTATTTATTTATTTATTTCAAAAATAGTTGATATACTAAACTTATTGGCTTGTGTACCTTTTATTTATTAGTACAAATAA
>JAXIVJ010011394.1:7500-43715 GCA_036785665.1 Chirona hameri
ATCCTTCTGTCACTTGGTAGGAAAACAGGTCCTGTGCGGCCAACGAGTGTGACCTTTCTTCCATTTTGCTCCGCCAGCGTAGTTACGTACTAACACTGGGTCCCCCAGCTGTGTACTCCGGGAATCTTTTGCTGACGTTCTCCATCTGCTTTACTTGGGCATTCAGCTCATTTTCAGCGGGTCTTGGCTTCAGAAGGTCCAGTCGGGTTCTCATGACTCTTCCCCATCATGACTTCTGCGGGTGCCACTCCCGTGGTGCAGTGCTGGGTATTTCTATACCCCATCAAAAACGATGACAGCGGTAGCTCGAGCGGACGGCCGTCCTCCGCTCATCAGACATGCCTTCAGGTTGTGTTTGACAGTCTGCACCATCCTCTCAGCTAGACCGTTGGACTGAGGTCCGATATGGTGCAATCCGTATGTGCTTGATTCCCGAGCTTCGTCATAAACCCTTCAAATTCTTTGGAAGTCAGCTGGTGTTCCATTGTCCCGTCACTACGTGCACCGGAATCCCCCATCTGGCAAATATCATCTTTGACAGCTCGCTGATAGTTGCTTCCGTGGTGATATTCTTCATAGTGACGATTTCTGGCCACTTCGAATGGCTGTCTACCACCACTAGACTAGTAGTAGCCCTCTGAAGGGGCCCAGCACAATCCAGATGAGGCGCTTCCCATGGGTTCTTACGTGTGTTCCCAAGGATATAGGAACACTGCCGGTCTCTCTGTTTCTGTCCATGTCTCGACACTCTGTCTGGGCAGCTGCTCACACACATTTTTGATATCTTCATCAATCTTAGGCCACACATACGTAGCTGCGGGCGAGCATTTTCCATCTTATTTACTCCTGGGTGGCTGCCGTGGAGCTCATTCAGAACTTCTCTCCGGGGGCGCTCGGGAACGACCACTCTGTTTTCCCCCAGATAATACAGCCGGCAGTTGAGAGACAGCTCGCTCTTCTTTGCTTCAAACGTCTGCAGCTCCGGTGGTTCCCGCTGCGGCCAGCCGCTGTGGAGATACTGAGCGACTCTCGACAGTATTTTATCACGGCTTGTGGCTCGTCTCACATCTTCACAGGTGAGCGGCTCCATCCTGTCGAACTGCTCCAGGAAAACAAACTGAGGCCTCATCTTGGATATCAATCAGCTCCTCCTCCCTCTGAACTGGGAGACGTGACGGGAAGTCCGCCATCGGATTTTCTTTCGCTTCTCTGTATTTCTAAATCATATGCGTATGGCTGCCAAAGTCAGGGCCCATCCGCGGCATTAGGGCTGCCGCTAACGCGGGAGACTGCGTCCTTTGGTCCCCAACAGCACTGCGAGTGGCTTGAATCGCGTGAGACCGAAAGTAGACAGCCAGTCCTTCCCGTTCTACTTGAGCGTAGTTCTTCTCAAGCTTTAGTGGAGGCTCCTTGAAGCAAACCTCCACGGGTCAGCTCGTTCCCAATTTTTGGTCCACTTGCATGAGAACGGCTCCCAATCCATGAGGACTGGCATCAGTGACCCAATCTCACCGGCCTTCTTCCATCATAATGTGTCAAGACAGGAGCTTGAGCGAGTCTCTCTCCTTCAGCTCCTTAAAACTGTTTTCTCTCGGCTGCCGTCCATCGCCACCTTTGCCCCTTTTGCAGCAGTCTATGGCAGCGGAGCTGCCACCCTTGGACATGTCGGCCACAAATCTCGCGTAGAAGTTAACCGCGTCCCAAGAAGCTCCTCAGCTCGCTGGCGTTTTGTGGCCTTGGCGCCTTCAGCACGGGGTCCACCTTTTCCTTCACGGTTCTGACACCTTCACCGCGTCAGCTCTACTCCCAGATACTGGACGGACGTCATCATGAACTTGCCACTTCTTCTGCTTCAAGACCAGCTTCCATTTCTTCAGTCTCTTCAGCGTTTCACTAAGCCGCTCCAGAGTTTCAGTTTCTGTTGAACCAGCCACCAAGACGTGATCTAAGAAGCAGGTTTACTCCCGGAAGGCCTTCCAGCACCTTCTCCATCGTGCTCTGGAATATGGCGGGCGATGCTGAGATGCCATGGCGGGCGATGGCTGAGATGCCATATGGCAGACGTTTCATTTTCAGAAATCCCCATCGGGGGTGTTCAGTACACTCAACTGCTGACTGTTCTCGTCCAGCCTCATCTGTAGGTACGCCGTGCTAAGGTCCATTTTGCAGAACATTCTTCATATCGGTCAGCTTCGTCAGTATATCTTCCAGGCTCGGCATGAGATGCCTTGGAACCCTCGAGCTGAGAGTTCACCGTGCACTTCTAGTCGCCGCACAGTCTCACCCCTCCCCCGGGTTCGGCACCACCACCAGGGGCGTTCCCCAGTCGGAATATTCTATCTTTTCAGCAATGCCGGAGTCTTCCCATTTCTTCAGCTCTCTGTAAACCTTGACTTGCAGCGCATATGGCACCGGTCTCGCTCTCATGAAAACTGGTTCTGCCATTTCTTTTAACTTCAGGCTAGCCTTGATGTCGGCTAGCTGTCTCAGCTTTTCATCAAATACTTCTTTGTGCTCGCTTATAATTTGTCCCAGCGATCGTTTGACGGGTTCCTTTTCAGCCACTTGATTGACCCCCTCACCAGTGGTTATCAGTCCAAGTAGCTCTGCCGTTATTCCACTGAGGAGCGAGACTTGACCGTGAGCTGCAATGAGCCAACAGCTTGGCCGTTGGCTGCGGTTGATGCCAAAAATTCACCGTTCAGCTTCAGCGGAATTTTTACCTATACGGCTACAGTCGCCGGTTCGTCTTTGTAGCTTTGATGCCGGTCAGTTTTTGAAATTATTTTCTTGCTATGATGTCCGCTGATGCTCCTGTGTCGACCAATACTTTTACAGACTGACCATTCAGCTTCACGTTCGTCAGCCTGTGTCTTTTAATAACGCCTCTGCCGGACGTGAACACAAAGTTACCGGGCACGACTTCTTCACTCATTGCATTCACTCTTCTGGTGAAGCTTGGCTCGTCCCCTTGGCGACATTTTGCACATTTGTGCAAAGTGATTCTTTCCACCGCATTTGTTGCACGTTTTTTCTTTAGTGGCCCAGCACTCGCGTGCTTTATGCGACCTTCTACCGCAAAGGTAGCACGGGCCCTGACTTGGTCCGTTCTTGTCAGCACCGAACTTGGGCGGAATCTTCCTCTTCTCGTACACTCCGTTTGCAAAATCAGGTTCTTTTTGGGGTTCCCGTTCCGGATTCGGGTCGCTCTCCTTTGTCAGGTTCATCTCTGTTAGTTTCATGGCCTGAATCCCTGTAGGTATGACTCCCACATCTTGATCGCGTCATCTGCCGTTAACTTGTATGCTTCTAGTATCCTCACTTGCAGTGGTGGGTGCGGGCATCTCGATATGATCATATCCCGGATAAGCTCAATTTTCTGCTCCCGAGAAAAGTCACACTTCTCTGTATGTCTTTTCAGGCGTCCGACAAAATCCCGGATATTTTCATATTTGTCCGTCATAGTCATTTTATGTTTATTTAATACAATGTACGGACTTGAGGCTTGAGAATTAGCCGCAGTTTTTCTTTGGTATTCTCATACACATCAGTCTGGCTTGGACTTGGTTCGGTTTCCGTTACGTCCTTCAGTTTTTGTTGGATGTCGGTTCCTAGTAGATGAAGCAGGAGTGCTCTCTTCCGAGTCACTTCTTCAATGCCTAAGGCACATAGATAAACCTCGAATTCATCCAGCCATACATCGAAGTCTTGGCCTTCACTGAACTTCTCGGGTGTGCTGAGACTCAACGCCATATTACTGTGGCCTATACCGGGTCCACAAGCTAATAAATGCGATTACGTTACTCTTCCGACTGAACTTCAAATCACTGTGGCCTTTATACCGGGTCCACAGACTCACAATTATCATTATATTAGACAGACCGAACGGCAGATTACTGTGGCCTATACCGGGTCCACAGCCTCATTTAACGCAATTACGCTACTTTAAATTCATGCCGTTACTGCTTACGTTAATCTATCTTATTACGAGCAAGCGCGAAGCGCTCGCTCGTCTTTCCGTAGTATATGGGACAAATCTGAATATGAGCGGCCCGGCCTGGCCCAGCCCGGCCCAGCCCGGCCCGACCCGGCCCGACCCGACCCGACCCGACCCAACCCGACCCGACCCGACCCGACCCAACCCGACCCGACCCGTGGCGACGCTTTTGAGAAGCTCATATCTCTGCAACCACACGCGTCCGATTGACAAGCTGACTTCTTTGCCGAGCAGCCCCATCCAACCTACCCTGTTTGAGACCGTTGCCGACTCATGAGGGTGACTACCACTGCGAGTGGCGCGTGCTGCGTGTGGGGTGTTGAACAGTGTTTTCTCGCAAAAACTCTGCAACGGCTGAGCCGATTGTGTGCAAATTTGGTGTGTGGTTAGGAACCCCTCAGCCGCCAATTTTCCACAAGTCAGGGGTGGGGTGCCTCTGCACGTGCGCACGTGCACACCCCTATTTTATATCTCAGGAACACCTGAACAGATTGCGTTCTAATGTGGTGTATGGTTAGGGACCTCTCAGCCGTTGCCTTTCCACAAGTTAGGAGTGGAGTGCCTCTGCACGTTCGCACGTTCTCACCCCTATTCTATATCTCAGGAATGGCTGAGCCGATTGTGTTCAAATTTAGTGTGTGGTTAGGGACCTCTCAACCGCCAGTTCCCCACAAGTCAGGGATGGGGTGCCTCTGCACGTGCGCACGTGCACACCCCTATTCTATATTTCAGGAACGGCTGAGCCGATTGTGTTCGAATTTGGTGTGTGGTTAGGGACCCCTCTGCCGTCACCTACCCACAAGTCATAGGTGGGATGCCTCTGCACGTGCACACGGGCGCACCATTTTTGTATCTCAGGAACTACTTGCCCGATCGGGTTGAAATTCACCATACATTTATTTCGCGCCCGCTCGTTCATCGCCAACTACGGCGCCTTACTGGTATTACGTGAATTGCGAACATCTCATCGTTGTCGCCATTATGTTATAAATCAGAGTTCGCAATTATATAAAAGGCAGACTGTATTCGATCGTATTCGTCAACTTACTAGACAAATTTACATTTATTTGACCCGGCCCGACCCGACCTGGTCCGACCCGGCCCGGCCCGGCCCGACCCGGCCCGACCCGGCCCGACCCGGCCATACAGACGCTTTTCGGAAGCTAATAACTTTGCAACCACTGCTCCGATTGAGATCGGGTTTTCACCATTGGATAGGACTATCAAATCAATTTTGATTTTGTTATGGTGCGTTCTGATAGGGGTGGTACCACAGCGCGTGGCACCAGCAGACGTCGAAATGAACAAAAATCATTATTGATAAAAAATGGCTTGATTTATCTAAGCATTCGTTTTTTATACGCTGAAGCATGCAGTGCTCAGGACGTACTCCCTTTTGGCAGATTCGAGAAAGGAGATCATGTACAATTTAATAAAACTTAATTTTTATGTTGGAATGCATGGAGGCCTGGCAATTTTTATGGAGGACTAAAAAGACTAAAAGGACTGTGTTACTATCACGTGTGCTCCCATACCGTTTCATATTCCAGACCTGTTTTAGCTTTACCAGTGCGCGCCCGCTCGGTTATCGCCCAAAAAGGCGTTTTACTGGTTCTAATTAGCTAATTCAAATTAAAACTGAATAACTGCTGTTTCCATGGGCAGATAATTCGAATTAAAACCTCAATTATAATTAGCGGCTTAATTGGAATTAACTTGAGGCCCATGGCAACGAGGTAATTGTTGTAAAAGTTTATATCCCGTTTGCTAACGCGGACAATAGAGAATGTTTTTCTGTCATGAAAATCAGGTTTTATTTTATCACACTGTTGTCTGGGAAATGGAAAAAAACGATTGCCCCAGATATACTTATTAAATAATTTGCTGCAGTTACAGCGCCTCCAATAAAACTCACATGAAGACGTTTTACTGGCCTTTTGCAAAAATATTCGTTATTTTAGACAAATATTGTTTTCTTAGCAATCCAAAAAAACTAAGGGCCGCAAGATGTTTGTTTTCCTGTAAGCTGATATTGTGCTCCAGCGTCAGCCTCCAGCGTCAGCTCCAGCGTCAGCTCCGGCGTCAGCTCCGGCGTCAGCTCCAGCGTCAGCTCCAGCGTCAGCTCCAGCGTCAGCGTCTCCAGCGTCTCCAGCGTCTCCAGCGTCTCCAGCGTCTCCAGCGTCAGCTGAGGCTGAGGGTAACTGGTGACTCGCAACTCTTCTTCTTCAAATCTTCAAAAGAAACTATTGACTAACTAAATCGCAAAAGATCGAAGAACTCGTAGTATTTTAGCTTTATCTTCATACTTGCTTTTTGCCGCAACTAAGGCATGATCATGAATTGTTTTGACGAGACCCTATTCGTTTAACGATGTTTGTCATGATAACGCGAATTGCCAGCTCAAAGATGGCAAGCAGTTCCACAAAAAGAATGATAGAGGAAATACATCAGTGCTATGGCGTTGTTTGTATTTTGAAAACCTGCAATGGCAACGCTAACAGCAGAAAGCCTTTGGTAATATATCCAATGTAGCACACATTACGGCATTCATATACGTATACATATTTCATTTGTTTTGTTTGAATGTTGTCTGTCATGAAAATCAGGTTTTATTTTAGCGCACTGTTGTCTGGGAAAAGACTCAAACTTCCATCACGACATTGGAAAAGGATTTATTAATATACGATTGTCCCAGATATACTTATGAAATAATTTGCTGCAGTTACAGCGCCTACAATAAAAATCACATGAAGACGTTTTACTGGCCTTTTGCAAAAAATATTCGTTATTTTAGACAAATACTGTTTTCTTAGCAATCCAAAAACTAAGGGCCGCAAGCTGGAAGCTTAATTTCTCCAGAAAACGATGTATGTACACGGTATGTACACTCAGTGATATGTGATCATGGTGGTAAGAACGTCGGCGAGGCGAGGAGCGTCTCGTCCACAAATAGGTGTACGCCCCTCAGCATACTGCGTGGTAGGTTATAGTACGCCCCTCAGCATTACATAAATACTACAATATCTCGAAAATGACGTCCACCACCGTGCCGAAAATATATGAGCAGGAGAAACAACGTATTGCGCTTCCGATTAAGCCCATTTGAGCTTCCCACCTCCCTTCCATTGCGCCAAAATGTAAGAAATATTGTGTCTTGCGTTCTGAGACTAAGTCGACAGACCTTGTATGTATGTATGTATGTATTTAGGTGCTTCCACAATGTGGGTTTTCTAGCAACCACGTCGATGAACATATAATACACAAATGTTTAAAACTAGGCTTACGACACGACATACGACACATTTCGACACAAGTTAACATTTACCTGCTTGACAGGTGATAGGTCAGGGCAGGTTTAAAGGCACCGCTGCTCTCGGCGGCTGACGCACGCACCTCTGCGGGTAGCCTGTTCCATGCATTGGATGCGCGAAATACAAAAGCACGACGGGCAAACTCGGTTCGGACACGCGGCAGCTGCAGCAGCTCATCGGTAGTTGCCCGAGTGGCACGAGCGGAGACTTCGGAGCGGCGAACTACACGCTCTCGCAGAATATCCGGTGCACGAGTGGCTGTGAGGATGTCTCGTATGAGCATGACATCGCGTTCGCATGGCAGGTCGTCAATTTTGAGCCATCCCAGCTGACGCAGCACGGGTGTCACTCGGTCACGGCACCCAATATTACTGACGATACGGGCGCCAAAGTTCAAAGCTTTCTGCACGCGGTGTTTCTGTGTCGCGGTACAGCTTCCCCCGACAGACAGACAGTAGCGCACATGGGGAACACAAGTGCCACGAGAATACCGTAACAGCGGCGCACGATGGCCGATATCTGCGGCTCCCACGAGAGGCACGAATCGACGGTGACGCCCATAATCTTTACGTTTTGAGACGGTTTTATATGACTGTTGCCGAAAGCGACTGAGAAATGCGGGTCAGTGATGAGCCGCCGCGACTTAATGATAACCATTTCGGCTTTGAGAGGGTTGATTTTGAGACTGTTTTGAGTGAACCAGTTATTTACTATCAACAGATTTTTCTCTATCCGTATTTTGAGCTCTGAAATGTTCAGGGGCAGGTCAGCGTCAAGAAACTGGGCGTCGTCCGCGTACAGGATCATCTTCCCGTGCGGTATGTGCTGCGTCAGGTCGTTTGTAAATACCAGGAAGAGGACTGGTCCGAGGATCGAACCCTGGACGACTCCATGAGTCACATCAAAAACGCTAGTTCCGCCCCTCAGCGACTGTGTGCGACCCCGCAGCCATGCACCAAACCACTCCGCATCAATGCCGTACCACCCCAGCTTCTCCAGAAGACGGCCATGCTCCCCTTGGTCCTTCCCCTTGGCACCGCCTCTGCGTGGCTCTCAATGAGCTCAGATGATAACCGTTTTCTACAAGGGCTGCTGCGGGTGGGGTGGGGTCAGTAAGGCGTAAACGGGCATGAATGGGGGCCGTGGTAGAGGCTATCGTGGTCAGTCGGGAGGGGAGGGAGATTTCGAGCTGAGGTCAGTAGGGTCAACAGCCCGAGGCTATACTGTGACTGTGCAGGAGACCTTGGCGGCCTGGTCAGGACGAGCCATGGCTGGGTCTTGGAGACGCAAATACTCTCGCCTGCTAACGGCAGCGGCGTGGACAATGGTTTTAAGGGCATGCGTGACTGGGGAGCTTGAAATAATGCTGGAAATCCCAAAATAATTAGGCGACGGAGAAATAATGTAGGCAAAGTGACTCGTGTGTTTGTAAACTGAGGCTGCGCTGGAGGGGGAGGGAGGGTCTGTCTGCGACCAGGCAGGTAGAGAGAGGTCCGGCGCCGGGCCGGCCGATGGTCACGCGAACTCGCCCGGCTAGCTATTTTTTCATATCTCCTTCCCTTCGAGCTTCTCGGCGGACGTTTGGGAGATTTTCGGCAAAGCACCGACGTTTTTGTCCTTGGAGGTTTAGCCCTCGTCCGTGCAGGATCCGATACCTACATGACCGTGCATGGGGGGGGGGGGGCTGGTGTTTTGCCCCTAATTGAGCTAGAGCTTCGATTAAAAAAAACGAGGATGTTGCTTGTGATTAAAGGAAGCCGTTGATACCCGATGTTAAGATCCGGGGTCATTATGTCACCTCTGAGGTCATGTCAATGACCCGGATGGCATCCGAATCGTGCATATATCATATTATATTTAATTTTAATCGAGCTAGAATCGTAAATGAACATATAATTATGCACAATGGGTGCTAAATTTGAAATCAGCGTCACAAAATGTCCTACAAACTGCTAGAGTCCATCATATCTGGTTATCGAAGGTTACGATCTCAGTGGAAACCGTAAATGTCACCTGTTAACACCTGTGGATATACTCCTGAACAATACACACTCGGAAAGTGCACAAGTTACAAGCATCGATACTACGGGACGCCAGTTGCGCCTGAAATGACCTTGAGAAACAGGGCATAGGTCACAGGTCATGGAGAGTAGAATTTTGAAATGTTCAGAGTATATGTAATTTTTTTTTAGAAGTAGGGTACTGAAAGTGTCATCGCAATCGGTTGATAAATACACGAGTTATTCCCGAAAATCGGTGGATTCTACCCCCTCGTTCTTTTCGGGGTGGATCCCCCTGCACCCCTGCACTGGCGAGGGTTAAATACACCTCATGAAATACGAAGGTTATGTCAACATAACTTGATTCACCTAATTTATTGTGCTGTTTTTTTAACAGTGAGCGATTTGAATTTGTCACAGAACATATGCTAAGCTAGTATCATACTACCACAAAACCGATTTGTTTTGCCGTCCTTTTGACCGACAGAGGGAAACTTACTGCACTGCGCTCCACTCTAAACTATAATCGTGACCTTGTAACCCGTGACAACGATCAGTCTTGCCACCTTGCATTGCCTCGCGTGCAGAATAACCACGGAAAGCGGATGTTTCGGCACCGTGCCGCGCAGCATTATAAGGAGGATGTCATCAGCCGCGAACCCTCCGGTTTTAGAAAAGGTTCCATAAACGTAGCATTCGCGGAGTTTTACAGCAACCTTGAGGAACCCAGTGTCTTGTATAGGTAAACTCTTGGCGGTAGAATGCGGATAAACCTATTAGATTGACGGATTGTAATGTTATGTTATATGACAATGGTCTATGCATAGCAACAAGGCTGGAGTTACCTGATGCTGTGCAATAAATACATACATATTTGTTTTTGAACTGGCTATAACATAGCTGTGTTGGCGGCAAGTTGTATGGGTCATTTTGAGACCTTAAGCATACCATTCAACATTCCATGCAACATTGGACGCATCTTTTCAGTAGGAAACTGTTGTTGAACTAAAACTGGTTTACACCGTGGATTTACATTCGAATACTGCATCTGAGGGTGAGGATCATATAGGCTTAACCCGCGCCCCGCTGGGGTAAATTTTACCTTCCCCCTCCCGGATTTTCTCAATAACTTAAACACTGTAAGGTATAACGACGCCAAACTTTGAGTACCTTATCCTGCATAAATTCTACGTCTTGTCACAAAATTTCACTGAAATTAATGCAGTGCTTTGGAAGATAATGACGTTTTAATGACGTCATGTCATGCCATTTTTGGTAGAAAAACGATAAATGTTTGAAAATTCGTAGAAAATCGATTTTTGATGCAAATGCAAAACGTCAAAAGAAAGAAAATGACATTTTCTACTAAATGGATATCTCTATTTCTGTTAAAGATATTACAAAATCGGAATATATTAGAGAACCAAGTATGGACGATACCCAAACCAAATTTCAAAGCAATATCTATATTTTTGACTGACTTATGGCTCCCTAAGTATAAGTAACTCATGACGTCATTTTTGAAGTTACGTTTTTTGGTTTTTAGTGACCAGATACAGACAAATAAATACCACCGCTGTATTTCTGAGACAAAGCCTGTCTATAAACATGCCTTTTTCTTTAGATTAATAAATTAAAAATGTTGTCCTTATTGTGACCTGGTCTTTACCTGAGGGCCATTATATCGGGCCAGGTTGTGAAAAGGGTTAATACTATCAAATTATACGTGTAAAATTACCCATTTAACATGTGTTGCATGGCTTTCGTAGACCTGTGACCTTTTGTGACCTGACATTGACCTTGACCTTTGCTTACAATTTCACTTTCGCTTATACGGAAGATGCATTATACATTTGAGAGCACCTTGTACGATAACAGCCGCAATATAAAGCTTTGGATGCAAAGTATGGCTCAAAAACTCAAATACCTCAAGTTTAACCTTTCACCTGATCGTGACCTGACGTGACCTTATTTTAAGAATTTCGGGTATGCATTATATTTGTCTCCTTGAGAGCTTTCGATCGCAGTCTTGCGCGTCCCGCTGCGGTCATTGGTTCGGAAGATACGAGGGGGATACAATTCCCCCCAGCGGGGCGCGTTCGGCTGGAGACCCCAGCGGGGCATGGAATATCCCAAGAAGACAGATCGTTTGACGGATCACCATCTGATGTTGGTAAAACAGTCACTTTTTACTTTAAAACCGTTTAACTTCAAGTTACGCTCTGCGTTGAAATCAAACATTCCAAAAATAAACTTGAATAGGGTTTCAGCAATACTCTGGTGATTAAAGCAGACCACCACCGTGCCTGCCGAGCGTTAACGCTTGAGAACAGAGATAAGAAGGAATTTATGGGCCTGGACTGCGTGTGTGTGTCTTTGTTTGAAATTATTTGAATGCGGCTGACCTGCCCAGTTTGCCAAGTCACTTTCTGGGTAAAATAGCGCAGCGTTGTCGAATTTAAAGTTATGCTTATAATGTCGCGTTACCAAAAAACAATTCACATCTGTCCATGTTTCGTGGTGAAAACTGCTTTTTGCTACGTAACATAACTTTCGAGGTCGTAAGGGGTGGGATAAAATGAACCTTCCATCGGAGCGTGTTGCGCTTTGCCCATCCCCCCGATGTGTGTTAACATATGGCATATGGGCATGGTCCGGGTTTATGTTTGTTAATATGTTTTGGGTCCGGGCATAGTTTTAACAGATTTACTACAAATACGAACAAATACGAACAAATACGAACAAATACGAACAAATACGAACGATGGTCGGTGTGGCTGAAAAAAGGAAACGACCGGTGACGTCACCGAAAGAGATGCAAAAAGTGAGAACCGACCATGCTGGCATGCTTCAAGAAATGAAAGAAATAATAGTGTCATCAATTGAGGAAGCAAACCAAAAACTGTGGGATAAGATGGAGACAAGGATATCTATCTACGATAAAAAAAAAATAGAGAAGCTGGATTCGGACCTGTTTGCAAGGGATCTGCATGTGGATTGGCTACAAACGAAGCTCGAGTCATGCTTGCATCACGCCCAGAAAATGCAAAACCAAACCGAGAACCTCGAACGAAACAGTCGGCCAAAAAACCTGATTATTCACAGCGGTCGATTCGGCAGGCGTCGAGTCGGCGAGGACATAGAAGCCATGCCGTTGCAGCTCCTGAATGATTGTTTCGAGAACAAAGAGCTCACCAAAAAAGACTTGTCAGCAATTCATCGTCTACAGAACGACAACTCCATCATATGTGTCTTTATAAACAAAAACCTTCGCGACTCGATCTACGAATGTCGCGTAAAGTTAGGACAGAGACATTCGGACTTCAGTCGGAGAGTGGTCATAAGCGAGTCTCTCACCAAGTCGAAGTGAGAGACCGCCGCCCGCTCGGCTGCCCTGACGGTGAAGCGGCTGAGCGGCGCCGGCGGTGGAGCCGTGCTGCCAACCGTGGCGGTCGCCGGTGGGACTGCCGGTCCCGGGTCTCCTGCTGCGGGGCTGACGATGACGCCCATGCTGGGGCGCCTGTTGCAG
Source organism: Chirona hameri (assembly GCA_036785665.1). Lineage (NCBI taxonomy): Eukaryota > Metazoa > Arthropoda > Thecostraca > Balanomorpha > Balanidae > Chirona > Chirona hameri. Next base: position 20,338 of record JAXIVJ010011394.1, read on the forward strand.
AGTCTTCTGCCGTCCCTGTTGGGGCGCCTGCCGGAGAGCCCGTGGCGGCGCCTGCAGCTGCGGCGCCTGCTGGGGTGGCCGCTGGAGGGACTGCCGTGGCGGCTGCGGCGCCTGCTGGGGTGGCCGCTGGATCCGTATGGTTGAATATCCGTATGGTTGAATTTCAAGACAACTGTCAAGGTGACCTATTCCCTTTAAGTTGTTGTTGTTCGTCATGATGCACCGGATGTATGACGTCAGAGGATTTAGTACACGTTGCTGCAATTTGCCTTAGTTTGTGCCTTAGTTTGTGCCTTAGTTGCCGTGGCGGCTGCGGCGCCTGCTGGGGTGGCCGCTGGTGGGGGGTGGCCGCTGGAGGGGCTGCCGTGGCGGCTGCGGCGCCTGCTGGGGTGGCCGCTGGAGGGGCTGCCGTGGCGGCTGCGGCGCCTGCTGGGGTGGCCGCTGGTGGGGGGTGGCCGCTGGAGGGGCTGCCGTGGCGGCGGCGGCGCCTGCTGGGGTGGCCGCTGGAGGGGCTGCCGTGGCGGCTGCGGCGCCTGCTGGGGTGGCCGCTGGAGGGGCTGTCGTGGCGGCGGCGGCGCCTGCTGGGGTGGCGGCTGGAGGGGCTGCCGTGGCGGCTGCGGCGCCTGCTGGGGTGGCCGCTGGAGGGGCTGCCGTGGCGGCTGCGGCGCCTGCTGGGGTGGCCGCTGGTGGGGGGTGGCCGCTGGAGGGGCTGCCGTGGCGGCGGGGGGGGGGGGGCGACTGAAGGAGTGTTACACACCGACGTTCTGCTCTGCCTTTGGGACAGATGTGAGTACTGGTCGTTTACAAGTGAGCAGTGTTTCTAATGGCATATGTACTCGCAGCGCTAGCGTTTGTAAGTCGTATATTAAGTATCGCCGAGGGCCGCGGGTCGCGGAGCCTTAGTTTGTGCTTTAGCGGAACCTTAGTTTGTGCCTTAGCGGAGCCTTAGTTTGTGCCTTAGCGGAGCCTTAGTTTGTGCCTTAGCGGAGCCTTAGTTTGTGCCTTAGCGGAGCCTTAGTTTGTGCCTTAGCGGAGCCTTAGTTTGTGCCTTAGCGGAGCCTTAGTTTGTGCCTTAGCGGAGCCTTAGTTTGTGCCTTAGCGGAGCCTTAGTTTGTGCCTTAGCGGGCCTTAGTTTGTGCCTTAGCGGAGCCTTAGTTTGTGCCTTAGCGGAGCCTTAGTTTGTGCCTTAGCGGAGCCTTAGTTTGTGCCTTAGCGGAGCCTTAGTTTGTGCCTTAGCGGAGCCTTAGTTTGTGCCTTAGCGGAGCCTTAGTTTGTGCCTTAGCGGAGCCTTAGTTTGTGCCTTAGCGGAGCCTTAGTTTGTGCCTTAGCGGAGCCTTAGTTTGTGCCTTAGCGGAGCCTTAGTTTGTGCCTTAGCGGAGCCTTAGTTTGTGCCTTAGCGGAGCCTTAGTTTGTGCCTTAGCGGAGCCTTAGTTTGTGCCTTAGCGGAGCCTTAGTTTGTGCCTTAGCGGAGCCTTAGTTTGTGCCTTAGCGGAGCCTTAGTTTGTGCCTTAGCGGAGCCTTAGTTTGTGCCTTAGCGGAGCCTTAGTTTGTGCCTTAGCGGAGCCTTAGTTTGTGCCTTAGCGGAGCCTTAGTTTGTGCCTTAGCGGAGCCTTAGTTTGTGCCTTAGCGGAGCCTTAGTTTGTGCCTTAGCGGAACCTTAGTTTGTGCCTTAGCGGAGCCTTAGTTTGTGCCTTAGCGGAGCCTTAGTTTGTGCCTTAGCGGAGCCTTAGTTTGTGCCTTAGCGGAGCCTTAGTTTGTGCCTTAGCGGAGCCTTAGTTTGTGCCTTAGCGGAGCCTTAGTTTGTGCCTTAGCGGAGCCTTAGTTTGTGTGTGTCGAGTGATGTGTTATGTAGTGTCACTGTATTAAAGGGAATAGTTCACCTTTAACATGGGGTTTTACACTGAGATAGGTTTTGGACTGAGACTGAGATATGTGTAGAGCAGATCTAAAAATGGGTTGTGGTGAAAGAATTACCTCCCTACGTTAAGTAATTTCGACACAGGACTAGTGGGCCCGGTTTCATGTCCGTTGTTCATGGCCACGGTCGGGACATGAACGCGGGCGCCGGAGGCAGGTACACTCTCTGGCACGTAGTCTCTGATCACGACGCCTTGTTAATATCCGCTCAGCCGTCCGGGCGGCGCGGCGGCCCCTTGTCAGAGACTGTACGTGGCGTCAGGCGGAGCGGGGCGGAGCGGGGCGGAGCGGGGGTGGAGCCAGAACGCCAGCTCTACGATTTCTCGTGAAATGCAGAGAGAAACTTACTTCTTTCTCCACATATATCCATCAGTTGTCCAAACCAAAGTCATATTCGTAGTTTTGAGCTCAAGATGCACCGTATGGTTGAATTTCAAGACAACTGTCAAGGTGACCTATATTCCCTTTAAGTTGTTGTTGTTCGTCATGATGCACCGGATGTATGACGTCAGAGGATTTAGTACACGTTGCTGCAATTTGCCAATTTTCGCTTTACTGGCAATATTAGGCCGATGTGTTGCCACCTGCCATTTGAAAAAACATGTAAGAAAAATGATCAGCTGCAATTCGAATAGCAACTGTTTCCGTAGTCAGTTTTAACGTACGTGGGATCCGAAACAGACAAAAGAGACGAACACTTTTCCGTCATTTACATGTAAAATATCCTAATGATGTAGTTTTTGTCCAAGAAGAAGTCTTCTGCTGACGTAGAACAGCAGTGGAGGAATGAATGGGGGTCATCAGTGTTTTTCAGTCATCGATCTGCTGTCCAAGCAGGTGTTGCAGTGTTTTTACCAAGGAAATTCACAGGGTCAATTCAAGGGCATTTGAGCGATGAAGAAGGGCGAGTGATTGGCATTCAGTTTAGCATGGGAGAAGAAATATTTGCAGTAATATGGATATATGCTCCTGCTGTCGATGTTCAGGAACAAAAAAACACACATTTTTTAAAAAGTTGCGACAAATTTGTAAATTTTGCCAGTGTAAATACTATTCTTTGTGAGGATTTCAACGTGAATCTAAGGCCATACGATTTAGAAATAGGGAAGTATAAACCTACCGCTGCAAGTAAGTTAATTCTTGAACTTATTGAGCAGTGTTGTCTAAAAGATTGTTGTTATCTATGTAGGCACTTACATAGTTAAGTAGCTATTTATGGTTTGTACTGTGAAATCTAATCAATGGTTTAAACTGGTCGCATGAGTCAAAGATTGTCAGACATTTCATGTACAAGCATGGGGTCAGTGAACTGTATCAAAGATCACGTATTTTTAGAATTCTCTGGATACTGCGTCTCATATAAAGCCACCACCCCAATACCAAGTAAACCACACGCCCACGTACAACTGACGTACAGACAACACAAAAGCCCGAACACTTGAGGACAAACTATCGGACCGAACTTCGCGATTCTCTCGGAAACCAGTCTGAAAATGGGCGTGTTGGTACCTGGTCCTGACCGGGTCACGTTTCCAAAAGTCAGCGATTATTGACAGAACCGAAAACTGACGAGGACTTGCTACGCAGTTGTTGAACTTTTGAATTTTATGTTGCAAAAAGCAGCATAAACAATGTATTTATCTATTGCAATTAGCAAGCCATATCTACTGAAACCTGCAGGTTTCGTGTTTTTGTTTATTGGTACATTATGAGCGTTGTTTTTCGCAGTATGGATTTGCAACCTTGCGTAGTTATTTAGCAAGTTAAGTCGATTGTTCAGTGGTGCTCGTCTAACAAGACCTAAAACTGGTCCGTGGTCATTAAAATCATAATAATATCTATATCATAATAATCATAATAATAATTAATAATATCTCGTATATATGTGTCGATCGGCATCTCTGGTGACTTTGTTATACGCAACCTTCGCAAAAAAAACCTGCGTAACCTGCTTACATAAGCAAATCACCGATGCTATCGTAAATTTATGGTCCGAATGGGGCGTTGGAAGCCATTTAAGGCACGCGGACTTCTCGCGTTTTGCTATACTTCTGGCTTACGTACGTCGATCACACGCGTAATCTGACAGCTCAGTGTGCAACGAAACTCGAAACAACGCGAGCGTTTCGGCCAATCTGTTAAATCTGTCTCTGCGAAAGGACATAACTTGGGCTGAAGTTACATTGAGTCAGGCGATAGTCCTTATTCTGAACGTGGTCAGAGAAGGCTAACAAACTTGAAAAGGCACCATCTTGCAGACATCTCTGAGAAATGACATAACTTGGGCTGACGCTACATTGAGTCAGGCGATAGTCCTTATTCTGAACGTGGTCAGAGAAGGCTAACAAACTTGAAAAGGCACCATCTTGCAGACATTGAAGATGGCCATGAAACGTGACCATGAAAGATCATGCAATGTCGGTGAACATTTGTCGCCGTAACTAGCCTGTGGCGTCGTATCGCGTGACAGTACGTCGCCTTACGTCACAGAAATGCTGACGTACACCCTCGTTACGGCAGACAGCCGTAAGTCAACAGTCTCGCCCTCGAGGCACCGCCGACAGCGCCGAAAGTGTTAGCAGGCCGTGTCGGCCGGGTCAAAGGTTACTAAGAATATACACCGCACGCCATTCCGGAGGCTTATGGCGTGGGTAAATGTTACGTGGGTTTCAGGAGTGTTTCCGTTTGCGGTAGGTATACTATTTTAAGGACTGTGTACTACTTTACGGACTGTGTACTATTTTGGGAAGCGTGAAATTGGAGACTTGTAGTACCTATTTTTAGCGAAGCACGAACAACAGAACTATTTGCACGCTAATGCCATTTGCTGGAAGACGTGACTGTCTACTTGTTCGCTATTTATATTTGCGTCGTTTTGACATGGAAGCAAAGGGCTTTTCTAATTAAATGACAACCCATTTTCCCCACCGGAAATTACATCACAACTCTGAAGAGTTTCGTTTAACCCACGCCGTGCCGGGAGAGGGGGGTAGGTACTCCCCCACTGGTTTTTCGAGAATAGCGGGAAAACGGCTGCGCGTAGTGCCGCTGTTTTTGGCACAGCTGTTTGGCCATCCATTGTCCATATTATTTAAAATAAAATACCTCGGGTCATCTCAGGTCAGGTCACCAGACCAGGTTACGTGACCCCACCTCCCAAAAAAACTTGTGGTCGTACCACAGGCACAGTTTTTAGATGATCGGTTTTACACTTACAGGATTTCATGAGGTCACATATATCTACAATTCCTTTATCTTGGATTTTGTGTATCAGTGAGCTTAGGTCGGGTCAATTTCGTGACCTCCCCATTATAAGTCAATGGGGAAATATTCAAATGCTTCCTATTCCAAGGATACGCAAGATAGCAGTCTAATTCCTTCTGGATCATGTTATTATAGGCCATTCTTAATGACCTAGTTGCCATTTTTGTTCAGTGACCCCCTACAGGGTCAGCCGAGGTCATCCGAGGTCACCAACAGTTGTATGTCAATAACTCTCGCCATAATGACGATAGATAAGTGAAACCGACACAAATGTGTTTGTCTCGCCGAGGCACGTCTTCCAATATGCAAAATGACGTATTTGGGTCACCACTTGACCTTGACCTGAGGTCAAATTTTGAAGTTTACCTAACCTCGTCAACACTAAAATGAGTCAAAGCGCCTTGGTAAGACACACACGATGGCGTCAACATCATTGCCTTGTTGTTATTAGATAAAAAGCTATTTGTGAAACTTTTTTTTAAAATAGCCATGTTTACATTTTATGAGATCTATAGCCTAAACTATTGACCTGATATAAAATCTGAAGACACTTTGGCGATTGTATTTTTCAAGAGTTTTCCATTTCTTGTTTCCGTTTGTTCCTAGCTATAATAGTTCCTGTGATATCTGGGAGTTTCTGGAGCGAAGTCCTAAAACTGGAAAATCTGACCTTCGATGACCTCTGGTGACCTCAATATTGACTTGAGGAAAACAAATATGAAGTACTTTCGAATGCGCTTGCCAAGAGCTTTCGAACGCCTTTTTAGCGTCTTCCCAGCCATTTTAGTTTCGAGTTAGAGGGGGGGTGTCTAAACACCCCCCTCCACCCCGGCACGGCGAGGGTGGCGCCGAGCACCGGCATGGCGCGGGTTAAGAAGTACAATGGAGACCAAGGGAGAGCCTTATTTCAGTCAGTCAGTGCGACTTGATGCGTTGTTGGTGTTCTGCGCAGTCGTAGCGTAGTCGTAGCGTTCTGCGCAGTCGTAGCGTATTGAACGCCGGCGGGCCGTTAATCTTCTGACTTAGAAACTTTTATGCCCGAGATTGAAGGTACGATATCCGGATTAGTTCAGCTGTGACGTCACACAATGAACGTTGTGCGAGTCGGTTATCTCATATGAACATATGAACATATGAACTTTTATCAACCACTCAACTCTGACGGACTGCAGCGCTCAAGCTGAATGTCTACGTCAAAGTTCCCGAGCGGAGAAAATGTCAAACCTTCAAGAGAACACAGCCAACATGTTGAAGAGATATGACTTTGGACTGTCAAGCAGTGCGACCTTAACTAATGCGTTGACGGCAATTAATGCAGTATTCAGTCAGCTTTAAATACAATAAATAGGCAACAGTGTTTTACACCATACTACTTTGCATGCTGCTGACAAGTTCGGCGGAGTTTCCGAGAAACACATATATAGTCCTGTCTGGGATTAATGCTGGCGGAACAAAGCACAACTACAAGTTGCCAGACCACTTGCTTCTTGAGGATGCCCATTTAAACTTTGATTGGCATAATCATAATTGCATCCAGCAAGCTACACTTTGGTTCCTTGATTTGAAAGCAGAGAGGGTAATGTCACTGTTTTGTAACCTGGTTATCAAGGATTCTAAAATATATCTACAGCAGGCGCATCGCGCTGATCACGATTGTAATGAACGCCAATCTATTTGAAGCTGAAGTTTCAGACTAATTAAATCTAATGGTATTTCACCTCTGGGGTAAATAAAACTTCGCAATGTATCTTCCCTTTGAATTATTACCGAGCGGGCGTGAAGCGCCCGTGAGGTTTCTCGTCAACTTACTAGACCAGTAAAACGCCTTTTTGGGCGATGACCGAGCGGGCGCGCACTGGTAAAGCTAAAACAGGTTTGAAATATGAAATGGTACGGGAGCAAACGTGGTAGTTGTAATGTCAGCAAATATGAGCACTGTGATGTATAATTTTATTTAACAAATGCAAGTCCTGTGCGTGTAAAATTCTACATCACAGTGCTCATATTTGTTGACATTACATTTCATCTACAGTGCGCTATATTTAAATCTTAACGGGGAAGTTGATGAATCATTTATGTCCAGCTGAGAAATTTGAAATACAAGTCTTGTGACGAATGGGACTTTGCGCTCTTGACGGATGGGAACATGTCGATTATCAACTCTTGATACACTCCCCCCACCCTTATGCTCGCGCTTCCGATCGAATGATGAGAACGAGGCGAGCGTAGATCTCTTGACGCTGATGTGTTGCCGCCCCCTATACTCTTTTCCGCCCGCCTGCGGCTTGTATCTCAGTGTAACATCTCGAACCTGTCCATCGCTGCTTGGTTCCACTTCGGTGATTTCGGCTAACTTCCATGATCCGCGCATTGGTTTGTCCTCCTGTATCAAAACGATGTCTCCCACTTGAAAGTTGCGCTGCTTCCGTTGCCATTTTTGCTGGACTAACATTGATGAGAAATAATCTCGGTACCATTTTTTTCTCTCCCAAAACGTCGTAATAATTATTTGCAAGTACAAAAATCGGTTTGCTAATTTGAGGTTTCAGCCCACTTCCCTTGCGGTGGATCAATATTCGTACGCCCCAGCAACAGATTGTTCGGTGATAAATAGGAGCCGTTTATAGGATCTGCTCCTGGCTTTCTGCCAATTGGTCGCTCGTTTAGAAGATTAGCTACTTCAGAAAATACTGTTTGAAGTTCACTGAAAGTTAGTATGCTGTCCCCTATCGTTATTGCCAATGCCGTTTAGCAAGACGAATGAGAGCCTCACTGAACCGCTTTCCGAAGGGGCATCCGATGATTTTGTAAACTTCCATGTTAGTCCGTGGTTGACTCCGGCATCTGCCAGTTCATCTAGGTTCCACGGTCTAGTCATGTTCCGTAGCTCCTTGTTCGCAGCTGCCAGTTGTGAACCAGCATCTGAGTATATAGTGGCAGGGTATCCTCGTAACTTGACAAAACGACGAAACGCCAAAACAGAAAATATTGAGTGCTATAGCCCTCTACTAGGTCGATATAGGATGCCCTTTAGGCAAGACAAGTAAATAATACACCATATGCCTTCGCCTTAGTTCTCCGTTTGACCGTGTCCTTGTTAAGAAGGGGCCAAATAGGTCTAACGCGGTATGAAAAAAGGCGACACTGGGTTCCAGTCGTTCGGGAGTCACTGGTCCCATCACTTGGTGCTGCGGCTTACCGAACATTTTCTGCATGCGATGCACTGTTGCTTGATTCTTTTGATCACTCGCCTGGCACCAGGTACCCAGAATTTGGTTTGAAGTCGCGCTAACGTGGTCTCGATACCACCATGGTCTCTGGAATGTAATTTGCGAATGAGCAGATCAGTCAATGGATGATTGGATGGCAGAAGTATATAGCAGCCTTGATTCCAGTTATCATTAAGCCATTTCGCAATTCGATTTCCCACATAGAGTATGCCTTCGCTGGTGAGACTTGGGCCGAGCCTTTTAAATCTAACCTGACAATTGTCAATGACTTGCCTTTGAGCATGCTTTATCCACATTGTTTCAGATTTTGAGAGGAGTTCCGCTGTCAAAGGGTTTCCAATGCTTTTCAATTATAAATTTGCGGCGATACTCAGCACTCTGGCAGTGACTCTAATAAGCTTGTCATAGCTACTAAAATTGCCAATCCGGATGTCATTGCATATGCTGTGTCTCGGTGCGCTTTCGTTTATGGTTGTTAAATTTACGATAATTCTGTCAGGTTATTCTTGCTCATACGGCTTCTGACTTGTCGGCCAAGTCTCTCTTGACGAACACAGAAATGTGTGTGCTGACTGCCATACACTGTTTGACACTAGGTCTCTTCTGGCTTGGTATGTCTCGTTGTCATGTTGGACTGCCATACACTGTTTGACACGAGGTCTCTTCTGGCTTGGTATGTCTCGTTGTCATGTCGGACTGCCATACACTGTTTGACACTATACTTTCCTAGCTATACTTATCTATACTTTCCATCCAAAGTCTTGTATTGCAACTATTATCTCACAAAGTGCTCCCAAATGTATAATAAATCTCCCGCATAAGTAAAAGTGAAGTTTTAAACAAAGGTCAAGGTCAAGGTCAGGTCACACAAGGTCACAGGTCTACGAAAGCCATGCGACACATGTTGTATGGGTTTCTTGGACACGTATAATATGTATAATATGTATGTTGTATGGAAACGTATAATTCGATAGAAGCAGCCATTTTCACAGCCTGACACCATATAATCGCCCTCAGGTCAAGGTCAGGTCACAATAAGGTCAAAATTTGAAATTGATTAATCTAAATAAACATTGCATGTTTCTAGACTAGTTTTGTCTTCGAAATACAGTGGTGGCATTTATTTATCTGTATCTGGTCAGTAAAAGCCAAAAAAACGCAATTACAAAAAATGACGTCATGAGTTACTTATTCTTAGAGAGCCATAAGTCAGTCAAAAATAAAGAAATTGCTTTGAAATTTGGTTTGAACATCTTTCATACTCGGTTCTCTAATACATCTTCCGGTTTTTTGAAAATCTTCAAACAAAAAACTTTTGTGGAAATTTCCCCCCCAAAATCAGTTTTTTTGCATTTTTGGGGGTCAAAAACCCAAAATTTTGAACATCTGAGATAGCCATGTTAAAGACAATGTTATTTCCTTTCTTTTGACGTCTTTTATTTGCGATTTGCATCAACATGCTATTTTCTACGATTTGTAAAACATTTAACGTTTTTTCACCAAAAATGACATGACATGACGTCACTAAAACGTCATTATCTCCTCAAAATTTTCACAAATTTCAACAAAATTGTAACACAAGATGTAGAATTGATGCACCATAAGGTACCGCTAGTTTCACTTTAATATCTGTCATAATTTTCAAGTTATGGAGAAAATCCGGGAGGGGGGGTAAAATTTCCCCCCCCCAGCGCCGCGCGGGTTATCAGACGAGTTTTGCATTCTCCCGATTTGAGTGGCCATTGGGCATACACACACGCGCCATAGGCCTGTGAGCTGGCATCCGAGAAGATGATGAGAATCGGCTCGCCGACCGCGTCTGGTGGCTGTAGGCATCTTTGAAAACGGAGATCCTCTAATTTAAACATGTCTGCGAAAAATGCGATCCACTCATTTCTACTTTCCTCTTGCACAGGTTTATCCCAGTCGATTTGTCGGTTTGAGTCGATTTGTCGGTTTGAGAGGTGTCTTGTGATAAGGTTTCTCATCAGGATTTTTCCTTGAATAGTGAACGGTACAATGAGCCCGAGAGGGTCACAGATAGCTGCGGTTTGTCGCGGAAGCATCCTCCTGGTCAATATAGGTGGTATTGCGTGAACAATATCATGATTGGATAGATTTGGGCCCACGTTGACCTTGCCTCGTTTTTTAGAGAAGTTCAATTTAGCGTCAAACAAAAATTGATCAGAAAAGGGCTCTTATAACATTCCGAGTATTTTTCACGTTCTGCTTTTGATAACTTTATGTCAGAATCCTTTAGCTCTGTTGGACCCGAAATGGTCCAGTGTTTTATCGTAAAATTGCCTTGCTTGATTTTCTGTTGAATGCAGTTTTGCTGTTGCCGCTGTTACGTTGTTTGGAAGGTTAGAGGGCTTTTTGGTCCACGGATAGTTGATTGTGAAAGTTTTGCGTTGTTCATCATACTTGAGACTGCTTTTGATAATTGCTAGCTCCCGTTCTTCCCTCAATGTATAATTATTTGTGCCGGTCAAGCATTTCCCGCATCGGCAACTACCGCACTTGGGAGTGTAGCTTATTCCAAGGTTTTCAATCTTAAAGAAATCCTCTAACTCGTTGGCAATGTTTGTTGATGATTCCATTTGGATTCTGTTGAGATGTGGCCTAATATTCATGTGTTTTATGCGTATCACAGTATTTGCGTGTCCTTTCTCGACACTTGCTGTTCCAAAAGAGCCCCGTATACTATATCCAAATTGATTTTGTAAGAGCTGACTACTTCCTACGGTTTTGACAACTGTTGGCATCATCGCACAGTAATCAACGCCGATCAGCATGTCAATCTTTCCTTTAGGTCTTGTGATTTCCGTAGTATCAACGCCAGCAAAAATTATTCGCAATTTGTTCTAAATCAACGCACTGACGGACATCGGAGACTCTTTAGAGTTCTCAGAAACTATACAGGCGTCGATTTAGTCTCTGCAGAGACCACATTTTACGAAAACTTTCGAGGGGGTCTTTTGGTCTTAAGATTATCTTTTTTGTCAAGGTTCTCACCGTGAACACCGTATCTTGAGAATGACTGAAAAAATTAGCGGCGCCGGCCGGGATTGAACCGGGGACCCTTCACATGTTAAGCGAGCACTCTACCACTGAGCCACTGCGCAGCTTGTGCAAGGATAGGTAAAAAGACTGTACCAATCAAGGCAATTCAATCAGTGTATTAAAAACCATCCACGAGGTGGCTATTCTGGTTTCATGTCAGTGTTACAAATAATATACAAAATACGATAAAAACGAGTACACTTCACTACACTACATCGGTAAAATCACACTTCGCATAGCGGTCTTAAAACCATCCAATGAATGGGCGGCACAAGCTTGTGGTGGCAGGCGGTTCCAGACAACTGCAGCCCGATACGAAAAAGCCTTCTGAGAGGCGGTCAATCTGCACTTGTGCAGGTGGAGGCTACCTCGATCAGAGGCGCGCGTCTCGCGTGTGGAAACAGCGGCACGTGGGGTGAACATAGCGCGTATCTCGGGTGGCGCTCCCTCCTCTCTGAGCGCCTTAAACACCTTTACGGCTTCGCGGCGCGCCACCAGGGTCTCGATCTTCGGCCATCCTAAAGAATTTAGAGCCTGGGTTATATGATCATGCTTTTTGAGTCCTGTGACGATACGAGCGGCAAAGTTTATCAGTTTTTGGATTTTGACCAGTTGACCCTTGGTCGCCCCTCCCCACACGCACAGGCAGTACGTGATATGTGGGAACACGTACGCCTGAATTATAATTTTAAGGGCTTCTGAGGTGAAGTAATGCCGAACTTTGTACAGAGAGACGAGGATACCGTTACATTTTTTGGAGACACTCGAGACATGCGCGTCCCATGACAGACCACGGTCCACCACGACGCCGAGGATTTTGATGCTGGTCGAGGCCTGCACCTCGGAACCATTTAATTCAAACCGAAATTTTTCCGTTTTTGCCAAATTTTTCTTTGAGCCAACAAGCATGAAAGCAGTTTTCTTCGCGTTCATTTTGAGAGAGTTAGAATCAAACCAAGACTGGAGCTCACGCAAGGTGAGCTCCAGTCTAATTTTTAGCCCGGCGAGACCAGGTCCGTCAGGGGACGCGCAGTCAACGTGCACGGTGTCGTCAGCGTAGGAGATGAGGCGGCCATGGGTCAAATATCCATATAAATCGTTTGAGAACAAAATGAACAAGACTGGACCAATAATCGAGCCCTGGGGCACACAACAAGTCACGGGACAAGTCAACCGTCCACCACGCACCATCTGCCTTCGGCCGCTCAAATAACTCCTAAACCAGTCCACGTCATTTACACCATACCATGACAATTTTGTGAGGAGGAGGCCGTGGTCGACGCTGTCGAACGCCTTCGAGAGGTCCATCGTCGTTACCGACGATACAAGGCCTTCGTCGATGTTGGTGACCAGGCGCTCGACAGCGGCGAGCACGGCGTCCTCTGTTGAATGGCGAGATCTGTATGCATATTGGGATGAATGCAGAAGCCCTGTGATGTTTAAAAACTCGGTCAGTTGTGTACAAATTACTTTTTCTAAAATTTTAGACAAAACACTAAGCAAAGAAATCGGTCTATAATCGGACGGAACGGCAGGATCACGTGACTTTGGGATGGGAACAATACATGCAGTTTTCCAGCTATCGGGGAACACTTTGGTGACGATTGACATATTTATAAGTTTTAGCAGATGTGGGCCGATAACTGGGAAACACTCGCGCACAGCCTGAAGTGGCACCTCGTCCAGACCAACAGCTCGCGACGCGCGCATACGTCGGATGCACCGGGAGAGCTCCGGAAGCGTCACCGGTCGGAAGGAGAAGCTGGCTGCGCAGACGGTGGGTGGTCTGGGCCTCTTGCTGCCGTCGATGACTGCGCTCCGCAGGTCGGTGGCGATGCGGGTTCCCACGGATGAGAAATGGCGGTTGAGCTCGTCCGCAGCCGTTTCGGCGTTCTCAGGGCTCGCCACAGATGCGCTCCCGGCCGGCGGCGAGGTTGCAACGGCAAACCTCTTGAAGGTCGGCCAGAAGCGACGGTGGCCACCAGACGCCATCTCCCCACACAGAAACTCACGCCTGCTCGAGATGAGGCGGCTCTTGACGTGATTGCGAAGTCTGGTGAAGTCTGCCCTTGCCTCTGGTGTACGCAGACACAGCCAGGTGTCGCGGGCGCTGTCCCGCTCAGCCATCAGCGCTCGCAGGGACGGGTCGTCGGTCAGCCAGGGGCAGTGCGGCTTCGTGACGCGCGTTCTTCTCGCTGGGCAGTTGTTGTCCACCACAGCGTTCCAAACAGCCATGAACCGCTGCACGCACCCGTCGACGTCAGTGGCGCCATCTACCTGACTCCAGTCCGACAGCAGCAGATCATGACAGATTGCGTTCCAGTCTGCGCGTCTCCAGCCGCGCTGAGTACGCCACTGGGGGTCCCTCCGCACCCGCCCCAGGCGCGCCCTCATGATGACGGGTTGATGGTCGCTGATGACGTCAGGGAGCACCTCGATCTCAGGCGCCGGTTCTCGCATGTTGGTGATGACGTGATCTAGTGCCGACGGAGTTGGGCTGAGGTGGGTCGGGCTGGTCACCAGCTGTACCATATTCAGCTCGCTAATAATGTCGGAGTAGCGGCGTACTTGGGACGAGCTGGTGTCCATCACGTTAAAGTTGGTATCGCCCAGGAGAAACACGGGCCTTCCTGCGCCGGCGGACTCTCGAAGCTGCTCCTGCAGGTGCTCCAGACTGGGAGTCACCGGGCTGTCGGGCGGGCGGTATATAACGCCCACCGTAATTGGTCGACCACCCGGCCACATTGCTGACGCCCACAGGGTCTCCAGAGGCCCGTCCGCCGGCGTGGCGAGTCGCTGAAGCCGCATTTCTACCCGGTGTAGGATCGCAACACCGCCTCCGCGGCGCGTGTCACGGTCACGTCTGAGAATGGCGTAGCCTGGGAACACCAGGAATGTGTCCAATTGTGGAATGTGTCCAATTGCTGGGTGAAGTTGATAATTACCGACTTCCCGTGTATAAATATTGTTTTGTTAACAAATGATGGTATGAAAGTAATATTTACAAATCAAAGCAATCGAAAAAATAATAGTTATTCGGTATTTACTTGAATAAAAGTCGGATTTCGTCGTTGCGATTACAGCGACACCTGCAGTGCTATGGTGGCGTCATCTGCATGTAATTAATTCAACTTCGGGATTCTCTCAGGAGACCATCCACTGTTCTCAACAGCTGACTTAAAAAAAACATCCGCGGGTTCGATCCTCGATCGGGACAGACTTTTCTTATTCGCTGACTGCCTGATGGTCTCAGAGACATAAAATGGTCAGCTGGAGACATATTTACTCTCAACAACCAACGCCGGAGACCATGTAGATTTCTCAGGCAAGACCATCCACTGAAAAGTCTAGAAATGGAAACCGTGCGGTTTTCTCAGGGAAGAGCAGTCAGCAAAAGTGCTAAAAAGTGTTTCTGAGTGCGTGCTGGAGATTGGCAGTAATTTCATCCATTCCATACGCGCAGACTGTCCAGACCTTCCCATCCAAGTCAGTGAGAGGGACATAATACTCTTTGCTTTTTAGCGAAGTGAGATCGTCTCCCACTTTGACGAAAGACAAATCAACGTCACTGCCTCGTAAGCTCAGTCGCGCGGCTGCACGGTGAGTTATAAGATAAATATATACTCCGGAATCCCACATAACATTTACTTGTTGATTGTTACATTCAATCACGTTGACTGCCAATAAAGTTTGGAATTCATTGCTTCGAAGATTGTAAACCACGGTGGTGTGATGTTCCATATTCTTAAGAGCCTATGTTTTGTGCAATAAAGGATGATGTCGTTTTCCACATATTTGACCCGCTTCTATGACGTCACATTTGTTTGGCTCTGCACAATTTTTGGCCATATGTCTAGTAGCTTGGAGACAATTGAAACATGCCCCAGATTGTCACACAGCTTCGTATTTGTCAGATAATGTCATTTTTGTAAATTGATTACGGTGTTCAATTGAGTGTCCGGTGGTCTTATGCATCCAGCACCATTTCTTTGACATTGACGGCGAGGACGCCCGACTGTCTTGAGTGCGACCAGCCGCATAATTGATCCATGGACGAGTGGATGAGCGCGAGGGCAAGTCTAGGTGATCAGCTGTAGTTTGATGAACTACTCGTGTCTTATCTGCTCGCAACTCGTGTTCTGTGCAGTCGATAACAAGTTTCTCTCGCAACAAGTAATTTAGAAGTTGTTCAAACATGCCGGTAGAATTTATGTTAGTTGAATCTATTTGAATGATCGATTCGCGTTTTTGTAGTGGAGGAAGTGATTTTTCGATCATACTGACCATGGCAATATTATCTATTTCCTTGGTTAATTCCATTCGCTGTAAATCTAGCCAACATAACTTACATTATCCGTTTTACATTAACCCGTAATGGTTATCACATCGATCATCGCAACGAATTTCTTACTGTCGCCATCATGTACAGGCTTAATGGATTTAATGTCATAAACGATAGAGTCGACGAATTTTCTTGGATCTCCGTAGATTGTGTCTAATCGTTGAAACATTTTCTCGCAATCATCTTCAACTCCTCTAATAATTTGGAGTGCTGAGCCACAAAGACAAGATCTTAAAGCATATGCATCTTTGCCATATGTTGATGCCATTAATCTGTTGCAATCTTGTTTGAAATTTGAATATTCTCGAATATTCCCCCAGAAACGAGGTGCATCCAGAGGTTTTACATTAACCCGGCAGTCACTGGGGTATATTCTGTAACACGACTCACTGGGGTGGGGGGGGGGGGGGGACTTTTTTAGCCCCCTGGTATCTTCAGAACCGATGATCGCAGCGGGACGCGCAAGGCGGCATTCGAAAGCACTCAATGAGAGAAGCCTAACGCAAACTTAAAAATGTCAAATTAAGGTTACATGTCAGGTCACGGTCAAGTCAAACGTCAAAATCGAGGTATTTGAGTTTATGGACAATACTTGCCATCCATGGCCTTCAATTGCGCCTATAATCACCCAAAGTGCTGTCAAAAGTATGATACATATCCCACATGAGCTAAAGTGAGATTGTTGGAAAAGATCAAGGTCAGGTCACAAAAGGTCACTACACACAAAATATCTACGAAAGTCATGCAGCACATGTTGCATGGATACTTTTACGCGTAGAATTCGATAGTGGTAGTCATTTTACCACCTGACTTCATTTACGTGAAGTTAGTGTCAAGTTCAGGTCAAGTTCAGGTCACTGAAGGTCAAAATTTGAAATTGATAAATCGAAATGAAAAAGCATGTCTCTATATCAGATTTATCTAACAAAAACAGTACTGGCATTTATTTGTCTGTATCCGGTCAATAAAAGCCAAAAAACGCAATTTCAAAATATGACGTCATGATTTACCCATACTTTATATGCCTTGACAGTCAAAAAAGATGATATCATTTTGAAATTTGGTATGGTAGTTGCCTAATGTCGTCATCTGGCATATATTCCGTTTTTTTCAATATCTTTGAAAAATTGATTTTGTGAGCATTAAAAAATAGTTTTTTTGTGTGAAATTTTTTGGGGTCAAAAACCAAAATTTCCGAAATTTCGAGATAGCTGGTTTGTAGCCTTTGTAATTGTCTACCTTTTATCGTTTTTCTATTGCATTTTACTTCAAATGCGGTATTTGTACAGCCTGGCAAAGTTTAGACGATTTTGGTGTCAAAATCGTGTTTAGTGACGTCACTAAATTCACTATATCTCGAGAGAAAAAATTCTGACGAAATATTTTCATTTTTTCTCAAAAGATGTCAACATGATGCTCGTAAAGGTACTGAAAGTTTGGCGTCGATATCTGCATTAGTTATTGAGATATTCCTAATATTCCTAGGGGGGGGGGGGGCTAAAAACCAGTGACTCGCGGGTTAACCCGTGATGGTTTCGAAGAGGTCTTTGACATATGGGAGGCATAGACCGCCCTTATCTTGTCTAGCGTCGATTCCACCTCTTTCATATATGTATCGCAGTCCTCAAGCATGCCATCCATAACGAGATGCGGTGCCGTTTCATTTATCACGGTTATCAGACGATCGCTTGCGCTCTTTGAAATTCTCACGAATGTCGTTAAATTTATCCTGTAGTACTAGAATTTCTTCTCCTTGCTGGCTAAGTTCCATAAATGCGTTGCATTTTATGGTGAACGTACTTTTTGCGTTGACACGCGCTCGTTTGGCTTTTTCTATAATGTCCTGAGTCCGTTCTTCAGCCATTTTCATTGTTCTATTCTTTTGTTCATTGAAGTTCGATTCTTGTTAATCTTAATCTTAATCTTAATCCTAATCTAAAACTATTTTAAATTTGCTTAAGCTTAAGTTTGCCTTTAACTTTAACGGTAACTAGTAGTTGTAGATGAAATGTATTTTTTAACAAATTTGTTAACCTTTTAAAAAAAAATAACAAATGCAAGTCATCCGCGTGTAAAATTATATATCACAGTGCTCATATTTTTTACATTACATTTCATCTACAGTGCGCTACATTTCAATCTTAACGGGGACGTTGATGAAGCATTTACGTCCAGCTGAGAAATTTGAAATACAAGTATCGTAACGAATGGGAATTTGGGCTCTTGACGGAAGGGAACATGTCGATTATCAACTCTTGATACAGTAGTAACACATAGTCCTTTTAGTCCCCCCCCCCCATACAAATTGCCAGGCATCCATGCATGCCAACATAAAAATTAAGTTTGATTAAATTGTACATGATCTCCTTTCTCTAATCCGCCAAAAGGGAGTACGTCCTGAGCGCTGCATGCTTCAGCGTATACAAAACGAATGCTTAGATAAATCAAACCATTTTTGATCAAGAATGATTTTTGTTCCTTTCGACATCTGCGGGTGCCACGCGCTGTGGTACCACCTATATCAGAACGCATCATAACAAAATAACAATTGATTTGATGGTCCTATCCAATGGTGAAAACCCGATCTCAATCGGAGCAGTGGTTGCAAAGTTATTAGCTTCCGAAAAGCGTCTGTATAGCCGGGTCGGGCGGGGTCGGGCGGGGTCGGGCCGGGTCGGGCCAGGTCGGGCCGGGTCAAATGTAAATTTGTCTAGTAAGTTGACGAGAAACCTCACGGGCGCTTCGCGCCCGCTCGGTAACAAATTTACATTTGATCCGAACCGAACCGGCCCGACCCGCCCCGACCCGGCCCGACCCGGCCCGACCCGGCCCGACCAGGCCCGGCCCGAACCGGCCGTGCAGACGCTTTTCGGAAGCTAATAACTTTGCAACCACTGCTCCGATTGAGATCGGTTTTTCACCATTGGATAGGACCATCAAATCCATTTTGATTTGGGTATGGTGCGTTCTGATAGGGGTGGTACTACAGCGCGTGACACACGCAAACGTCGAAATGAACAAAAATCATTCTTTATAGAGTTTAGTGCTTGTGCGAGGAACATATTTGATATAATTAATAAACTAAAAAACATGACCTTTTCCTCGAAAATGTGAAAATCCAATGTTATCCAAATAAGGAGATAACATTGGATTTTCACATTTTCGAGGAAAAGGTCATGTTTTTTTAGTTTATTAAAAATCATTCTTGGTCAAAAATGGCATTATTAATCTAAGCATTGATGTATACACTGAAGCATGCAGCGCTCAGGACGTACACCATTTTGGCGGATTCGTGAAAGAAGATCATGAACAATGTAATAAAACTTATTCTTTATGTTGGCATGCATGGAGGCCTGACAATTTTTATGGAGGACTAAAAGGACTAAAAGGACTATGTGTTACTACCACGTGTGCTCCCGAACCGTTTCATATTTCATACCTGTTTTAGCTTTACCAGAGCGCGCCCGCTCGGCCATCGCCCAAAAAGGCGTTTTACTGGTGGTAGCGATGTTCACCTAGTTTCTTTATGTGAGATTCTGTGCCGTTACTGAAGTACCTTTAAAATATGATCATTCTGCGACCTGATCCGAGTGAGAGAGACGTCTGAGTGCTAAGCGAGAGTGACGGCTGAGTGATCTGTGTGACCGAGTGTGTGATTGTGAGTGTGGAAGAAGCGGCGCTGCAGATTGGCGCGGACCTGACAGACGGTCGCGCGGCGAGGCTGGCTGGCGACGATCGTCGGGCTGTCGCAGCGGCGTGCCAGGAGGGACCGTAACGTATGGCTATCTATCACGAGCCATTTGGTGTGAGCCATTGGTTACTCGCAGTGAAGGAGCAAACATCGCTGCATCCGGAATGCATCCTGAACTGCTGCGCTACCTGACGGTACTGGCGGTTGTCCGCCTGCTGGCGCTCGCTGCGGTGCCGGCCTCGGGTCCTGTACGCGCTGCACCCACATGGAGTGCAGGTGCACCAGACCACGATCAGCTGATCGAGTGGGTGACGGTCACCCGAATGCCCCGACCCCGCCCGCGGCGGTGGAATTTCCGGCTCCTACGCAGCCGGCGCACAGTGTTTTAACGATACCTGAATTTATTTGTATAGCACTCTCACATGTAGGTATGCCGTCCATCAGTAGCTGGCATTTTCGTCAGTAGCACGTATATTCGAGTGCGATCATGGATGTGACTAATTATGTCACGGCTAGGTTACTCACCTCTCTCTGGCCTGCCGAAATATACCCCCCCCCCCTTATCTCTCTCTCCTCTCTGACCTGCCAAAGTAGTCAATATTCACTGTTTGATTATGGGTGAAAGTAAACAACAAACGGATATAACTTTGGCATCAAATTGTAGACCAGACATTTCTCTTTGACGCTATGTGTATTTTTTGAGGATTCGTTTGGGGTTTCACTCATTTTTGTTTGAAACTGTTAGGCATTACAAGTTACTATTTTTTGGAAGTAGGGTTATGATGACAGAAGGCTACAAAAAATGGCTCGCTAGAGCTCGATATGAGACCATTGCAAAGCAAAAAATTGGCTAATGAACTCCTCCATGTCCTGCAAATTTCAACTGCGCCTGACTGCGCCCGCACTGTTGAGAGCCTGTTCAAGTTCGTGATATCGGCTCGGCCCGCAGTGGACGAGGTTAAACGCCCCTGGTTATCTTCCGAACCAATGATCTCAGTGAGACGCGCAAGGCGGCATTCAAACGCCCTCAATGAGACACATCTAAAGCACCCTAAACAATTTCAAATTGAGGTTCAGGTCACGGTCAGGTCAAAGGTCAACATCGAGGTATTTTAGTTTATGGGCCATAATTTCCATCTAAAGCCTTCGATTGTGACCATGATCACCTACAGTGCTCTCAAGGTATGACACACAGCCCAAAATCAGCTAAAGTGAGATTGTGACAAAATTCAAGGTCAGGTCACAAAAGGTCACTATGAGCAAAATATCTACGAAAGTCATGCAACACATGTTTTATGGGTTATTGTAGACGTATATTTCGATAGCGATATTCATTTTGCCACTGACTTCATTCACGTGAAGTAAGTGTCAAGCTCAGGTCAAGGTCAGGTCACATAAGGTCAAAATTCGAAATGGATAAATATAAATCATAAAGGCATGTTTCTGAACCAGTTTTGCCTAACAAATACAACGGTGAATTTCATTTGTTCGTAGCTGGTCATTAAAAACAAACTTACTTCATGAGTTACCGATACTTTAGAAGCCATAAGTCGGTCACAAATGGTGATGTCATTTATAAATACATGACAATTGTAAATTATTTTTCACTCAGATTAATTGACATTGCCAGACCTTTCATTTCACACTAAACCATCGCTCTACCTATCATAGTTGTCATACTACGAATCTAGGACAGGGCGCGCCCAGGCCCACCCAGCGAGGGGTGCGCAGCCGGCGGCGCGGGTCCAGAGGCGGGCGAATCTGGAGGCCGGAGGGTCGCCGCACGGTTAGATCAGCTGTACCTGGCTCAGCTGAACGTGCAGTCAGTGAAGCCCAAGCTGCTCGAACTGCAACACGACATCGCGCAGCACGGCTATGGTGTGGTCCATGAGTGGCTATGGCAGCACACTAGTGGCATGAGTGCTATGGCAGCACGGCTATGGTGTGGTGCATGAGTGGCTATAGCAGCACACTAGTGGTATGAGTGGCTATGGCAGCACACTAGTAGCATGAGTGGCTATGGCAGCACGGCTATGATGTGGTGCATGAGTGGCTATAGCAGCACACTAGTGGTATGAGTGGCTATGGCAGCACACTAGTAGCATGAGTGGCTATGGCAGCACGGCTATGGTGTGGTGTATGAGTGCTGTGCGAGACCTGGCTTAAAACCCATCGACGCACAACAGACTCATGCCAATACCCGGCTATCAGCTGCTGCACCGCGGCCACTAGATTCGGGGAGTTTCTCACAGCATACTCCATGCAGCAGCACATCAGTGGTCCTACGTTCCGGTCATCGGGCTCCCCCCATTGATGTGATCTGTACAAGCCGTGGTGTTGAGCGGGCCGGCACGCTGCACTGCGACTATAGCCCACATAACTGGTCGCGTGCTTTAGTGTCGCTTCCCCACAACCCGCCAGTGAGGTGCACACTGACGGGTAGAATCTGGCGTAAACTGGACGTGACAGGTGAATCGCCGCCTACAAAACGGGGACTGGAGCGCTGTGTACAACAGTGTCGATCCTGAAGAGCAAGTGGAACTATTTTATAGCTGTGACACTCCCTATTTTAGACAGCTTAGCCCCTGTCAGACACATAAAGGTGTGCAGCCCAACAGCGCACCCAGTAGACCACGTCGTCTTTCGCCGAATTCAGATTTCAGATCTGGCGGAGTGATTATTTTATGTCCTGGTATGTTCATAACATGATGCAAACATATTTTTCAAAAAATGTGAAAATTTATTCTACCGGGTTTTGTGATTTTTAAACCATTGCAAACGCCGTTTCGGCGTTGAAGTCTCCCGTTGTAAACGTATTGGGTTATCGTCCGGTAAAACACTTCTAGGTACTGTTATTGTTCTTCGTCATTTTGCGGATCAGAAAGTGCAGTGGGTGACTTAAAGAGTGTATTTAAGCTCTTTTAAGGTTTCTAAAAGTGTAGGCAAGGTTATTTGGCAGTCATACGGGCTTAACCCTATTCCTTGCGGGCGGCCAGAATTACGTTAACCTGCGGGGGCAGATTCTGCCCCTCCCCCCCAGAGATCTCGGAGAACCGCCCGGCTCGCCCTCTCGCCCTCTCGCCCTCTCGCTCGCTCTCGCCCTCTCGCCCTCTCGCCCTCTCGCCCTCTCGCCCTCTCGCCCTCTCGCTCGCCCTCTCGCCCTCTCGCCCTCTCGCCCTCTCGCCTCTCGCCCTCTCGCCCTCTCGCCCGCTCGCCCTCTCGCCTCTGCCCTCTCGCCCCTCTCGCCTCGCTCTCGCTCTCTCGCTCTCTCGCTCTCGCTCTCGCTCTCGCGCTCGCTTCGCGCTCTCGCGCTCTCGCGCTCTCGCGCTCTCGCCGCTCTCGCGCTCTCTCGCGCTCTCGCTCTCTCGCTCTCTCGCTCTCTCTCGCTCCTCTCGCTCTCTCCGCTCCTTCGCTCTCTCGCTCTCGCTCTCTCGCTCTCTCGCTCTCTCGCTCTCTCGCTCTCTCGCTCTCTCGCTCTCTCGCTCTCTCGCTCCTCTCTCTCGCTCTCTCGCTCTCTCGCTCTCTCGCTCTCTCGCTCTCTCGCTCTCTCGCTCTCATCGCTCTCTCGCTCTCTCGCTCTCTCGCTCTCTCGCTCTCTCGCTCTCTCGCTCTCTCGCTCTCTCGCTCTCTCGCTCTCTCGCTCTCTCGCTCTCTCGCTCTCTCGCTCTCTCGCTCTCTCGCTCTCTTCGCTCTCTCGCTCTCTCGCTCTCTCGCTCTCTCGCTCTCTCGCTCTCCTCTCTCGCTCTCTCGCTCTCCTCTCGCTCTCTCTCGCTCTCTCGCTCTCTCGCTCTCTCGCTCTCTCGCTCTCTCGCTCTCTCGCTCTCTCCTCTCGCTCTCTCGCTCTCTCGCTCTCTTCGCCTCTCCTCTCTCG